>JAGFNQ010001098.1:53084-102744 GCA_024364735.1 Boesenbergia rotunda
GAGGACAACCTTGGTCCCGCCTATCACGGCTCGGGTTGGATCGAGCTCAATCAGATTGAGTAACTAGTTAACTCAATTGGATCGAGTAAAGCTATAGGCGTATTCCAATAGTTGGAAAGGGTAGGACAAAATCACCGTTTTAAATAGTCTTGAGCGATTTAGCCAAAGCTAACTCAAGATTATTCGTAAACGTTAAATCTTGATCCTATAAACAAGAGTTGCATAGAGATGTAATTGATAAATTAGTTATCTACCGATCATACTAAGTCTTGGGCGATTTAGCCAAAGCTAACTCAAGGCATAGTATGATGTGGATCTTGTCCCACATAAATTATAGTAAATTGGTACGGATCTAGTAGTGTGGTTTAACCACTCCAATGACTTGATTCCAACAAAATTCCTATAATTTAGTGGGAGCATCATTTATTAAAGGTCTAATTAGATGATTACTAGAATATGATATTTATTCTCTGCATTTATCTGTTGTAGATTGCCATGTCTTCAAACGTGAATACTCTCTCTCTCTGCGATCTGTCCTTGAGAAGGACAAGCTCACTGGAGCTAATTTCCTAGACTGGTACAGGAACTTGAGGATAGTCCTCAAACAGGAACGTAAGCTGTACGTTCTAGAGCAAGCAGTTTCTGAAGCACCACCACCCTCAGCCATCCGTAGCGTTAGAGATGCTCATCAGAAGCATCAAGACGACGCGTTAGACGTGTCGTGCCTAATGCTATGCTGCATGTCCTCTGAGCTTCAGAAGCAACACGAGAACATGAATGCTTACGATATGATTGGCCACCTCAAGCAATTATATCAAGGGCAGGCAAGGCATGAGCGGTTCGAAGTGACTCAGGCCCTCTTTTCATGCAAGATGAAAGAGGGAACCCCAGTAGGAACTCACGTACTCAAGATGATTGGGTACGTCGAGAACCTCGATAGACTAGGGTTTCCCTTGGGCCAAGAGCTGGCTACCGACCTGATTCTGCAATCGTTGCCGCCAGGTTACCGTCAATTCGTCATGAATTACAACATGAACGAATTAGACAAACCACTTCCCGAGATACTCAACATGTTAAGAACTGTGAGCCTAATCTCACCAAGCCTAGTACCGTCCTGATGGTACAGAAGGGCAAAGGCAAGGGTAAGTGGAAGCCCAAAGGTAAGGGTAAGACCCAAACCAAGGGCAAAGCCAGCTCTGCAGCACTTAAACCCAAGGGTGGGGTGCAGAAGGATGCCACCTGTTTCCATTGCGGTGAGAAAGGGCATTGGAAAAGAAACTGCAAGATCTACCTGGAGGATCTTAAGAAGAAGAGAAGCGAGCCTTCTACTTCAGGTATATATGTTATAGAAGTCAACCTTTCTATTTCTACATCATGGGTATTAGATACTGGATGTGCTTCTCACATTTGTACCAATGTGCAGGGGCTGAGAAATAGCAGGGCATTGGCAAAGGGCGAGGTGGACCTACGAGTAGGCAATGGAGCACGAGTTGCTGCTGTTGCTGTAGGAACTTATTTTCTATCTCTGCCCTCTGGGCTTGTACTGGAACTAGATGATTGTTGTTATGTACCTGCACTTACTAAGAACATAATTTCTGTTTCTTGTCTAGACAAGAAAGGCTTCTCATTTATAATTAAGAACAAATGTTGTTCAGTCTATTTAAATGAAATGTTCTATTGTAGTGCAGCTCTTATCAACGGACTCTACATTCTAGACTTAGAACGCCCTATCTATAATGTAAGTACCAAGAGGTTGAGATCAAATGAGTTGAACCCAACCTATCTCTGGCACTGTCGCTTAGGCCACATAAATGAGAGTCGCTTGTCCCAGCTCCATAAGGATGGATTGCTGGATTCATTTGATTTTGAATCATATGAGACATGCGAGTCATGCCTTCTAGGCAAGATGACTAAGACTCCCTTTAGTGGACATAGCGAGAGGGCAACAGATTTGTTAGGACTCATACATTCTGATGTATGTGGCCCTTTCAATGTTGCTGCTCGAGGTGGTTATAGATACTTCATCACATTTACTGATGATTTCAGTAGATATGGTTATGTGTACTTGATGACACATAAGTCCGAGTCCTTTGAAAAGTTCAAAGAATTCAGAAATGAAGTACAAAACCAACTCGGCAAGAGTATTAAAATACTTCGATCAGATCGAGGTGGAGAATACTTGAGCCATGAGTTTCGTGACTATTTAGCTGAGTGTGGGATTCTATCTCAACTCACTCCTCCTGGGACACCACAGTGGAATGGTGTATCCGAAAGGAGGAATCGTACCTTATTAGATATGGTACGATCTATGATGAGTCACGCAGATCTTCCTATATCCTTTTGGGGATATGCTCTAGACACGGCAGCGTTCACACTTAACCGTGTTCCATCAAAGGCGGTCATGAAGACACCATATACGATATGGACTGGGAGGAGTCCCAAGATGTCTTTCATGAGGGTTTAGGGTTGTGAGGCTTACGTTAGACGTCAAGTCTCAGACAAACTGGGACCCAAGTCCGATAAGTGCTATTTCGTGGGATATCCCAAGGAAACTAAGGGATATTACTTCTACATTCCCAACACAAAGTGTTTGTTGCTAAGACTGGGGTCTTTCTAGAAAGGGACTTTGTTTCTAGAAAGACTAGTGGGAGTTCGTTTGATCTTGAAGAAGTTCAAGACAACGACCATAGCACTGAGCCCTTGATGGATACTGAATAGGAACCACAAGAAGTTGTGGATGAGATTGTTACACAAGAAGTTGTGGAACAACAACCTGTTCAGGTAGACCTACCTCTTCGCAGGTCTGATAGGGTACGTCGTCAGCCTGAGAGATATTCATTTCTCTTGCCTGACCATGATGACGTTATGATCATTAAGAATGAGCCTACCACCTATCAGGAAGCTGTGATGAGCCCAGATTCTGAGTCATGGCTGGAAGCCATGAGATCCGAAATGGAATCCATGTACACTAACCAAGTTTGGACCTTGGTTGATCCACCTGAAGGGGTCAAACCCATTGGGTGTAAGTGGGTCTTTAAGAGAAAGCCTAACATGGATGGACTTACTCATACCTATAAGGGTAGACTGGTAGCTAAAGGTTTCAAGCAAATTCATGGTATTGACTATGATGAAACTTTTTCTCCAGTAGCGATGTTTAAGTCCATTCGGATCATGCTTGCTATTGCAGCCTACCACGATTATGAGATCTGGCAGATGGATGTCAAGACAGCGTTTCTGAATGGAAACCTCCTCGAGGATGTGTACATGACACAGCCTGAGGGTTTTGTAGATCCACAGCATACTGGCAGAGTATGCAAGCTGCATAGGGCCATTTATGGTCTAAAGCAAGCTTCTCGGAGCTGGAATCTTCGATTCGATGATGCGATCAAACAGTTTGGTTTCATCAAGAACGAAGATGAACCTTGTGTCTACAAGATGGTTAGTGGGAGCACAGTAGTCTTCCTAGTCTTGTATGTGGATGACATACTACTCATTGGGAACAACATCCCTTCGCTACAGTCTGTGAAGACTTGGTTGGGGACTTGTTTCGCAATGAAGGACTTAGGTGAAGCAGCCTGCATTCTAGGCATTAAGATCTATAGAGATAGATCTAAGAGATTGCTTGGCCTAAGTCAGAGTACATACATCGATACGGTATTACACCGTTTTGCCATGCAGAATTCCAAGAGAGGAATTCTGCCAATGTCACATGGTGTGAGTCTTTCGAAGACTCAGAGTCCCTCTTCTAGAGAGGAGAGAGACCGCATGGATAAGATCCCTTATGCTTCTGCCATAGGATCTATCATGTACGCCATGTTATGTACTCGTCCTGATGTCTCGTATGCTTTGAGCATGACGAGCAGGTACCAGTCAGATCCAGGTGAACGTCACTGGATAGCGGTCAAGAATATCCTTAAGTACTTAAGAAGGACTAAGGAATATTTTTTGATATTTGGAGGCGATGAGCATCTAGTTGTAAAGGGTTACACTGATGCCAGCTTCCAAACCGACCAGGATGATTACAGATCGCAGTCAGGGTTCGTGTTTTGCTTGAATGGCGGAGCTGTGAGCTGGAAGAGTTCGAAGCAGGACACAGTTGCAGATTCTACAACAGAAGCTGAGTATATTGCTGCATCAGAGGCAGCAAAGGAGGCAGTTTGGATCCGCAAGTTCATCACTGAGCTTGGGGTGGTTCCTAGCATATCTGATCCCGTAGAGCTCTATTGTGACAACAATGGAGCTATTGCGCAGGCTAAGGAACCTCGCTCACACCAGCGGACCAAACACATACTACGGCGATTCCATCTCATTCGAGAGATCATCGATCGAGGAGATGTGAAGATTTGCAGAGTACCCACAGAGGCTAACGTCGCAGATCCCTTGACCAAGGCTTTGGCACAGATGAAGCATGATGGTCACACTAGGTCATTGGGTATTAGATACTACAGCGATTGGCACTAGTGCTAGTGGGAGATTGTTAGTGAGAGCCCTAGAGCCAATCATATGATGATTACTTTTTGGACTCATTGTATCATATTCTTGTATATATATTTCTTATATATAAAGGCATTTCTTATGGTTATTGTACTTATGTGTATTGGTGCCAAATAACTTAGTATAATAACGTCCTTGAGTAGAAGGTTCTTATCTATATCAATCGATTAGTTGAATCGATAGTGAGATGATATAGAGAACACTACTCTTAATTATTCCTAGTCAAGTATTAACATTCAAGGACAATGTTAATGCATAGAGACTAGCATGTAGGTCAACATGATGACTTGATCTCACAAGTCATGGATATGAGATATCAAGTTGACACATGGGTATACATTAGAGAATGTATACTGAATGGCCCGCCATGAGAAAGTATCATGGATCGTTATATGAGTGTCATATACTTTCTCATGTGACTATTAGTATGACTATAGTCCTAGACCTGAAGTTACCATAGTTCCCTACATAAGGAGTTACGTACTTTGGCTTCGTCAAACGTCACCCGTAACTGGGTGGACTATAAAGGCGATTACTGGGTTTGTAACAAATTATGCGGAGGGATGTGAGTAACGTAGATGGGATCTATCCCTCCTATATGACGGGAGTGATATCTTCGTTCTTGATAGAGTAAGACCACTAAGTGCATGGCCATGCCCAAATAAGGCAATATTAGATATTGAGCTTATTTGATTATAGTGAGTCTACTTGGAGATCAAGACATATAGATTGATTTGAGGATGACACGGTCTATGCCTCATGAAAGATCAATCTAATATCGAGGATAGAAGGACGTTGTCACATATTGTGATGGTCACAATTATTAGTCACAATGGTGATGTTGGATCTCGACATTCTTGTAACTTGGGTAGCAATGATGTGTTGCTAGATACCTCTCATTGCTTATGTCCTTAAATAGGTTTAAGGGCATTGCCAACGTTACAAGAACCTATAGGGTCACACACATAGAGCAATAGATGGAGAATAAGTCCATATGATGGACCGAGAGTAATGAAGTCAAAGTTTGACTTTGGCTAAATATGGAAAGTCCATAAAAGGCAAGTTTGACTTGACTCAAATTAGACAACTTGAGTTGGACTCGAGTTTGATCCAAGTGTTGGATGAATCTAATCATGGGAGAATAATGAAGTCAAAGTTTGACTTTGGCTAAATATGGAAAGTCCATAAGAGGCAAGTTTGACTTGACTCAAGCCACATCACCTTGACTTGACCAAGTGATGACTTGGCATCATCATCAAGGCTAAGTAACCTCCCCATTTGAATTTTGAATTCAAATAGGGGGTTACCAAAGGTGGTGGCCGGCCACTTAATGACCAATAATGGCCATTAAGTGGCCTGCCACTTAAACACACAAAAAAGGAGTTTTTTGTGTGTGTGTGAGGGATTCTTTTCCTGACTTGGTTTTGTTTTGTTTTGCTCTCCCTCTCCTCTCATCTTGCCGAGATCCCAAGTAGTGCTAGCACACTTTTGGGCTCTCCTCTCCACTCTCTTGCTTGTGTGGATACTTCTAGAGGGTTGCTACTTTGCATCCTTGAGATCCGACACCAACCGAGGAGCGAGCGGGAATTGCGGGGCACGCATCGAAGGTAGTTTTTCTCTTCTCTAATAGATCTAGGTTGTAGATCGGATTTGAAGCATGTAAACGAGCACTCGTAAATTTTTGAAATGGTTTTCTTCGCTCGGATCCTTTCTATTGGGGCTTTCGGGGTTTCCCCGCGACGCCCGAAAAACCGGTTTCAGTTTTTGGGTCGAAAAAACCCTCACAGATGATCAGCCGGGAAACAACCTAGTTGGTCCTGCTATGGATCTTTCGAGAGGTGAAAACCCGCTGGTAGTCTACTTGGATGGTATTATCAGGTATGGTCTTGCTGATCAGTCCTAGCTGGAAAGCCTTCCGTTTGTTACTGACTAGGTAGTCTATTGAGGGTTAGTGCAAATCCCCTGGAGGGTTGGTGTTTGCTTGGGGGGGGGGTGGGGGCTGGTGGGTGGTCTGGGCCGATAAGGATTGCTTTTGTGTCTGGTGAGATACCACCGATAAAGCCCCCCAATAGAAAGGATCCGAGCGAAGAAAACCATTTCAAAAATTTACAAGTGCTCGTTTACATTCTTCAAAACCGATCTACAACCTAGATCTATTAGAGAAGAGAAAAACTACCTTCGATGCGTGCCCCGCAATTCCCGCTCGCTCCTCGGTTGGTGTCGGATCTCAAGGATGCAAAGTAGCAACCCTCTAGAAGTATCCACACAAGCAAGAGAGTGGAGAGGAGAGCCCAAAAGTGTGCTAGCACTACTTGGGGTCTCGGCAAGATGAGAGGAGAGGGAGAGCAAAACAAAACAAAACCAAGTCAGGAGAAGAATCCCTCACACACACACAAAAAACTCCTTTTTTGTGTGTTTAAGTGGCAGGCCACTTAATGGCCATTATTGGCCATTAAGTGGCCGGCCACCACCTTTGGTAACCCCCTATTTGAATTCAAAATTCAAATGGGGAGGTTACTTAGCCTTGATGATGATGCCAAGTCATCACTTGGTCAAGTCAAGGTGATGTGGCTTGAGTCAAGTCAAACTTGCCTCTTATGGACTTTCCATATTTAGCCAAAGTCAAACTTTGACTTCATTATTCTCCCATGATTAGATTCATCCAACACTTGGATCAAACTCGAGTCCAACTCAAGTTGTCTAATTTGAGTCAAGTCAAACTTGCCTTTTATGGACTTTCCATATTTAGCCAAAGTCAAACTTTGACTTCATTACTCTCGGTCCATCATATGGACTTATTCTCCATCTATTGCTCTATGTGTGTGACCCTATAGGTTCTTGTAACGTTGGCAATGCCCTTAAACCTATTTAAGGACATAAGCAATGAGAGGTATCTAGCAACACATCATTGCTACCCAAGTTATAAGAATGTCGAGATCTAACATCACCATTGTGACTAATAATTGTGACCATCACAATATGTGACAACGTCCTTCTATCCTCGATATCTAGATTGATCTTTCATGAGGCATAGACCGTGTCATCCTCAAATCAATCTATATGTCTTGATCTCCAAGTAGACTCACTATAATCAAATAAGCTCAATATCTAATATTGCCTTATTTGGGCATGACCATGCACTTAGTGGTCTTACTCTATCAAGAACGAAGATATCACTCCCGTCATATAGGAGGGATAGATCCCATCTACGTTACTCACATCCCTCCGCATAATTTGTTACAAACCCAGTAATCGCCTTTATAGTCCACCCAGTTACGGGTGACGTTTGACGAAGCCAAAGTACGTAACTCCTTATGTAGGGAACTATGGTAACTTCAGGTCTAGGACTATAGTCATACTAATAGTCACATGAGAAAGTATATGACACTCATATAACGATCCATGATACTTTCTCATGGCGGGCCATTCAGTATACATTCTCTAATGTATACCCATGTGTCAACTTGATATCTCATATCCATGACTTGTGAGATCAAGTCATCATGTTGACCTACATGCTAGTCTCTATGCATTAACATTGTCCTTGAATGTTAATACTTGACTAGGAATAATTAAAAGTAGTGTTCTCTATATCATCTCACTATCGATTCAACTAATCGATTGATATAGATAAGAACCTTCTACTCAAGGACGTTATTATACTAAGTTATTTGGCACCAATACACATAAGTACAATAACCATAAGAAATGCCTTTATATATAAGAAATATATATACAAGAATATGATACAATGAGTCCAAAAAGTAATCATCATATGATTGACTCTAGGGCTCTCACTAATAGGTATGCCAATCAATGTAGGTGATCCCTGGGGCTCAGTGCAATCCCCTACACCTGTAGAATCATCTGCAACTGAAAATGAATCAGATACAACCTCCAACTCAGCTGCCTCTGTAGCTAATACCTCATCTTCCTCATCTGAACTAGAATATCCTATCTGAATATCAAGTAAAACTTTATCAGCAAATAACTTTGTCTCAACAACCTCATCTAAAATACCCATGC
This sequence comes from Boesenbergia rotunda, assembly GCA_024364735.1. NCBI lineage: Eukaryota > Viridiplantae > Streptophyta > Magnoliopsida > Zingiberales > Zingiberaceae > Boesenbergia > Boesenbergia rotunda. The sequence continues at coordinate 61,605 of JAGFNQ010001098.1, forward strand.
TAATGATAGAATGATCCTCTCAGGGGTGCTATGGGAAGGGTAAAGGGACCCTTGGTTCCTCCACTTGAGCTGAAATTTTCAGAAATGAGTTTTGAGCAGGGATTTCAGTAGGTATAGCTGCTGTAGATACCCTAATTTTACTGATTTCTTCTTCTTCTTCCATCAAAATTGCAAGATCAATAGAAGAAGGACTTAGGCTTGAACTAAGGTCACTTTCAACTGATGTAGAAACCATTTCGGGGCTGTTCTGAGTTGGAAAATTAATTGCTGTAAATTTTTCAGAAAAAATCAGCCCTTGGAACATTTAGACATGAAGCTACTTCCCCACTCCTCAACGTGATGGCATTAACCTTTCCCTTAGGATTAGGAGTTGCTTGAGAAGTTAATTGACTCGATCCTTGAGCTTGCATTTGATTCATTCCACTTACAAGTTGTCCAATATGTCTTTTAATGTTTTGAAGAGTGGAATCATTCTTTTGTTGCCCTTGTTGTAGTAAAATTTGTTGTTGTTGAAAAATTTGTACCATAATCTCCTCAAGCATTTGTTGTTGTGCATTAAATCACTAGAGTCTTCAAAGTCTCCTTGATTGGTATTAAACCCATTAGGTTGCTAAAAATTATGTGTTTCCTGTACACTTTGGAAATTCTGTTGTTGGGGCTGATCAAATGAGCAACTGGATTGTTGAAATTGCTGAAAATTAGTTTGATAACAAGGTGGATGTTGCTAAAAATTATGGTTCTAAAATTGCTGATATGCTTGCTGAAAATGTTGGCTGAAAGGCTGAAAATTTTTAAAATCGAAAATTCTGCTGAAATGGTTGAAAATTCTGCTGAAAATTATGAGAGAGCTGTGAGGGTTGTTAAAAATCTTGATAAACATGTTGGTTTTGATGAAATGGTTGTTGAAAATTTTGGAAATTTTGCTGAAACTGCTGTTCTGGCTTATTCCAAGGTTGGTTTTGCTGAAATTGTTGATTAGATTGCTGGAAACCTTGTTGAAATTGTGAATAGGGTTGCTGAAAATTCTGAAAAGGCTGCTGAAAATTTTGAAAATACTGATGTTCTACCATGGGACTGCTTGAATGAGTGGAATATTTTTAATAGCTTCTGAAACTCTTCCTTGATCTTTTTCTGGTTCTGAATGTTCTCTCAATCTCAGGATCAAATTCTACAATGTCACCACCTACAGTCCTGGCTATAAAACAAATAGAAAATGACAGCAAATGTATATAGACAGATAAAACAAATGAAATAGATAACAAAATATGAAAATAAGAACAAGCTCAAATTAAACAAACTCAACTAGTATATTCCCCGGCAACGGCGCCAAAAATTTGATAAATGCCCACACTCAAGTGTCACGAATGAGCCTCAAATTTAAATATTTATAAGTTGGAAACCCTTAACTCACAAAATTAGAATGTAGTATAGGAGCCTCAAGTCGTATTTTGCCAAGTACTAGTTAAGAGTGCTTAATCCAAGCTTGAATTTGTCGTTTTATGTATTTTTTGGGTTTTCAAATAAGATGGGGGTTTGTTTTGCAAATATAAATGAAGTAGCAACTTGAAACAGATTGAACTCAGCTAGAGCAGAAAATGGATTAGAAAATTATGAAAACTATATTTAACCTATTTGAAAACTAAATCAAGGAAACTAAACTTATCCCTAATTGAGAACTAAGCAATTCAATTTGATACTAAGAAATTAAGAATTCCAGAACTGATAACAAAGACAGGAAAGCTTAAAATATGTAGCTAAATTGCAGAAATTTGAAATTGGAACTAATCTTACTAAAGAAAACAGGATTGAATGAAGCTATAAACTGCCTGATCGGTCGACAGACCGATCAGATACAAGCCTAATCGATCCACAGACCGATCAGTTGCAACCCTGATCGGTCAAACAGACCGATCAGATGCCTTGTTGATCGGTTAAGCAGATCGATCAGAGACAACTGAACAGAACAGAGATATAATATTCAGAAACGAAAATTGCAGAAACAGGAAACAGTATTCAGAAACTAAAATTGCAAGAACTAAACAACAGATCCATCCCTTCAATCCAAGATCCTTCTCACCATCACACAAGAATTGAGCTAAAAACCCTCTAGCTCGAAAATCAAATAAGAACCCAACTCCCGCGATCCATTTGCATCAATGTGGTGTGAAAACTAAAATCCTCTCCCGATCTCTTCCTCCTTGGTATGCTGGATTGCGAATTGGCTCAGAAACCCTCAGAAGCTCTCAGAGAACCCCTCCAATTGCTCTGATGACTCCGATCGATGAAGACAACAATGATTAAACAAGATCTGATCTGAAGAAGCAATGCCCTCGGCAAAACCCTCACCGGAGCATGGCAGCGACAAAATTGGGTAGCTAACTTCACGGGGAATTGCTTTCTTTGATCTGAATCTGGAGATGAACTTGAATCTGAAGTGGTCGCGCGATCGGAGAAGAAACGATGAAGAACAGATGAAGAACAGAAGAAAACTACGCTACTCTGCAACGACCACGAGCTGGGAGAGGGAATTCCTATTTTAATTAATCCCATTTGAAATTGGACGGCTGTGATCATCCTCGGCGCATCCAACGGTCAGATCATCTCAGTTTGAGTTCAAATCTTTCAGATCTCCATCAATGGTCAGGATCTACTCCTCCTTAGCTTGGATCGATCAAATCTGCGATGGATGGTTCAGATCTCCCTGCCTCTTTAATGGATGGTCTAGACTTCTCCTAAGCTTGATCCAACGGTCAGATGACTTCTAATTGGGACCAAAGCTTCAGATCTTGATCTGTGGTCTTGATTAACTCTGTCTTGAACTTGGATTGATCAGAAGACGACAGATGACTCAGATCTCACCGTTTCTTGATTGGAAGACCCATATTAATTCAATGCTTAATCATCTTGATCCAAATCCAATTCTGGCTCAAACTCGATCCAATCTGATCTAGGTCTATGATCATTCAAAACCTACAAAAATAGATTCAAAATTTAATTCCAAAATATCTCAATTATGAAAAGATTTACATCGAAAGCTAAAATAACAATAATTCATGGATCCTAGTATAAATACAAGATTAAACATATAAAAAATGGATCAAAACATGAATTTGAGAGCCTAAATTGATTAACAAAATGGTAATTATCAAGTATCCAATCCTCAGGCAACTTTCTCAAATCTCAACACCACAACAAGTCTATTCATCTAGCAGTACCATGATTTCTCTCTACAGACCACCTGTAGATGTAGCCATGGGACCCCCAAGGTACCCGCCTGCAAGAACAGACCCAGGGCCTTCAAATCCACAGCCAATTTATGAGAAAATGCCTACAGAAGGAAAGTTTCGAAGTGGACTCAACAATGAAATGTGGAACTTCCCATCAGCACAACAACAGGGTGGAGCGATGTTTGTAATCCTAGAACAACTGGGCCTCTTTGATGATACCTTTGCACGATGGGAATCGATCACCAAAAACCATGTGGCAAATCAAGCATTCACTGACCCACGAGACAAAGTTGAATACATAGAGAACCTTCTAGGGGAGGTTGAAAAGATAACGTGGGTACAATGGCGTATGCATTATCCAACAGAGTATGAGTCTCTCATCGGCACAGGTGAAGGAAGAGATGGAACTCAAAATATTCTTTCTTAGATGAGGAGGGTATTCTCCTCTGAAGACCCAGCTCAGGGATCCACATCCATTCAGAATGTTGTTTATCGGGACTTAGAAAAACTCTCATGTGACAATGTTAAAGATATTATCCATTATCTCAACGACTATCTGAAGCTAGCAGCAAAAACTGAAAGACTTTATGCGGGACCAAAACTCTCAGAAAAACTTTAGTTCAAAATTCTTGGAGAGCTAGGCAATAGAATAAAATTAGCTTTTGACACAAAATATTCAGGGCTAAGCGTCGGCGTAATACCAAGGATCTTATTCGCATACAAATTCCTGGAGAATGAATGTAAAGATGCAGCTTTCGAAAGGGTCCTAAAGAATTTATCATTTTGCAGCCAAATCCCAATACCTGGCTACTACAAAGGGCAAGGGAAAAAGAAGTATGGGATATGAAACTCCAAAACTTACAAGGGCAAGCCATATGAATCACAAGCAAGGATTGAAAAGAGAAAGCACCTCGTCAAAAACAAAAAATGCAAGTGCTACCTTTGTGGCCAAGAAGGACATTTTGCAAAAGAGTGCCCGAATGAACGAAGAAATATCAAAAGGGTCGTCATCTTTGAATAACTAGACCTTCCTGAAGACTGTGACATCTTATCAGTACAAGAGGGAGAAGATCAAAGTTACGCAATATTTAGCATCTCAGATGAAGAAGAAGATGATGAGGATCTCTAAAGGTCAGTACAAACTCTTAGGCTAACTGACCACTATATGTTCATGCTTGGGCAGATAGATGGAGGATATAGACCCCAAGTAAGGGTGACAGAAGGACAACTAAATTGCCTCCGTGACTGGCACCACAATAAACCAGTCACACCTCCCCAAACCAGCACTTGTACCTGCTGCAAAAGAGCCACTATGCAAAGAGCAAGAATACATTACCCAAAGTGCTTGGCGATAGCCTACAACTTATGTAGGTCGTACTACTTTAACAAGGAGGTACCCATAACACCATTAGCACCAGCTCAATTTTTTCCCAGAAAACTTATCCAGGAGCAGCAGTACTATATATCTTAGTGTGAAAGTGAAATTGACCGCCTTCAAAAAGATGTAAGTTATTATAAAGCCCAATATGTAGCAATTCTCCTATAAAAAGAATTGGGCTAGGACCTACATGAATTGGGCCAAAATATGCAACAACTAGCCGAAGAAGGAGAAGATGAGGCTGCTAGTATGCTACTTGAGACACATAAGATTGCAACCCAGGAGGGAAAAGGCCCAAGGTTAGTAAAAAATATGTTATATAACCTAACTGTAGAGATGGAAATCCCAGGTATCCCCAGGTTCTCATTGAAGGCCATCCTTCATACCGGGGCCACCACCTGCGGTGTGGATAAAAAATCCATGCCACATGAAGCCTTAGAAAAGAATATGTTTATTGTCAGCTTTAGCTGTATTAATTCCCAGCAAACAACAGATATGAAGCTCAAGCAAGGAAGAATGTTCATAGGGGAAAATATTTTTCGAATCCCCTATACCTATAATTTTCCTATGGTTCTCGGAGATAATATCCAGATGATTATAGGATGCAACTTCATCCGAGATATGCATGGAGGACTCCGGATTGAAGGCAATGTGCCATCTGTCACATATGTAGCACTAGAAGAATTAGATCTAGAAGAAGAAGAATACATCCAGATAAAGGAAATAATGAATTACTCAGCTGGAACAACACAACAATAGTTCAGAGAAAAATTTGGACCCCTCCTACAAGAACTAAAGGACCAAGGGTACATTGGTAACAATCCCCTCCAACATTGGGCAAAGAACAAAATTGTCTGTCAGCTAGACATCAAGAATTCCGATTTCATCATTGAAGACAGACCATTGAAGCACTTAATGCCAACACAGAAGGAGGCATTCTCCAAGCATATCAAAGCACTTCTGGAGATAGGTGTTATACGACCCAGCACCAGCAAGCCTAGAACTACGACAATAATTGTCAACTCCGGGACTACCATCGATCCAACAACTGGCAAGGAGGTAAAAGGCAAAGAAAGAATGATCTTTAATTATAAAAAGCTTAATGACCTTACAAACAAAGATCAGTATAGCCTGCCCGGAATCAACACCATCCTAAAGAAGGTCAGCAACAACAAAATCTACTCAAAGTTCGACTTAAAAAGTGGATTTCATCAAGTAGTCATGCACTCGGACTCCATAGCATGGACGACTTTCTGGGTACTCGACGAACTCTATGAATGGCTAGTAATGCCATTCGGTTTGAAAAATGCTACTACTATTTTTCAACGAAAAATGGATAATTGTTTCAAAGGTACGGAGGACTTTATTGCAGTATATATTGATGACATCCTTGTCTTCTCTCCCTCTGAACAGGAGCATGTGACACACTTAAGGAAAATGCTTCAAATCTACCAAGAAAATGGGCTTGTCCTAAGCCCAACAAAAATAAAGATTGCGATCCCTGAGATCGAATTTGTTGGTGCAATACTTGGTAATAGCAAGATACGCCTGCAACCCCATATAATTACCAAGATTGCGGATTTTAAAGAAGAGGAGCTAAAAACAACAAAAAGCATGAGATCCTGGCTGAGACTTCTTAATTATGCCAGGAATTATATTCTGAATATCGGGAAGCTTCTCAGTCCACTTTATGCAAAAATGTTGCCAAAAGGATACAAGCGGCTGAACACCCAAGACTGGGCCCTTATCAGAGAAATCAAGGGGCTCATTAAAAATCTAACCGACCTAGAAATACCCCCAGAAGAATGCTGCATCTTGAAGTAGATGGGTGTATGGATGGGTGGGGAGGGGTGAACAAATGGAAAAAAGGAAAATTTGATTCCCAAACATCCGAAAGAATATGCACTTATGTCAGCGGAAAATTCAACCCCCCAAAATCAACCATAGATGTTGAGATCTATGCGGTTATAAATTCCATGGAAGCCTTAAAAATTTACTTCCTGGATAAAGCTTGTCTCATCATCTGAACAGACTGCCAGGCTATTATTAGCTTCTTCGGGAAGACAGCCAACAACAAGCCATCCCGAGTTAGGTGGCTTGCTTTCACTATTTATATAACAGGCACTGGGGTGGATGTAAAATTTGAGCATATTGAAGGGAAGGACAACAACTAGCAGATTTCCTATCCCGCCTTATCTCAGCGCTTATCCTTTCAGAATGGTCGGAATAAATAATGAACCAGCTAGAGTTACTCCCCCTGGCTCTCCTGGATGTGAAGGGAGCACCCATCCCAAAGTAGAAGCGCAACTATCCAAGGTAATCCAAGACTTGCATGCTTCTCTGAGGAGTACCACGATCTCATTCAACTTCGAAGACTTAGACTCAAACGAGGTATCAACCTCGAAGAACAGGATGAAATCAGGTAAAGGCTTTATGAACTCCAGCTACGAGCTTTGGAACATGCCCTCGGAACCCTTTGATAACTACAACTTCTCCATATGCTCAAACGACTGGAATGCCAGCGCCTCAGCACATCCGATAACTGGTGGTCGGATTGGTACCCCGTCACCAAGCAAATCAATGAACAGTTGGGAACGACGGTAGGATTAACAACTGGCGCCGTCAACAGAATGGAGAATTTCGCCTTTAAGCTTTGCGGACATGATGGGCCCTACCCACTTATATTTGTTAGCTGAATTATTGTACTTAAAGTAAGTGACTCAGCCCTACTGACTGAATTATTATTGTACTTAAAGTAAGTGACTCAGCCCTACTGGCAGAATTATTGTACTTAAAGTTAGTGACTCAACCCTACTGACTGAATTATTGTACTCGACTCAACTGTATAAGCTGTTATAGATTCGTTCTTATCATAGAAGGAAAACGCATGTGATGATGGGGTCCAATGAGCACCCAACATCATTCTCCCTCTCTAAATAAGCAACGAACTTCAGCCCTTGCAGAGCATCTTCAAGCATACCTTGAGCTCTACTTGGAAGTTGTAAGAAGTGTGCCCTCTTCCTAATATAAGTGTGCTTTGTGCCCCCTTTTCCTAACTACGCCTTCCTTTTCCACCTATGACTTTCTTTGCTATGAGTTCCTAGTAACCCCTCAAAGAAAGCCGATCCTGCTTCTCTCCTCTCCTCCCCCGTTTTGTTATGGTATCAGAGCAAGGTTTTTCGAGCAAAATCTACCACTATCAAAAGAACAAGTCCTAACTTGGCAGTAGGCAGAGAAGCCGAAGTAAGCCCAAGGGAACACCTGTGTGAGAAAGTTTGTAGATTTTTGATCAGAAGGCTCAAATCCTTCCAAGAAGAAAGGCTACTTTATGAGCAGTCATATTGTTACCAAAAGCACAAGTTCCTACAAGGAAGCAGTCTAGGCAACGTTGCAAATTGAATCCCCTTCTATCGGATTCACCAAACCAAGTGAGCATCAAGGGCTAAATTTTGGAGTTGCTGCTATAATAAAGCAAAATAACATGCAGATTCAGTTACTGGTCCAAATCGCATAAAGCCTCAAAGACATTCAGTCAGACTTAAAGACTCTTATTGAACAAACCAAAGACGATGTCAAGGTACAAACCTTACTTGAAAATTTGATTACTAAACTAAGCAATTTGTCATTAGGACATGCGGAGAGGCCAAAAGAGACCAGAGGTACGCTCAGGGTGTTCAAGGATCCTTACAAAATCCTTAAAGAAGAGCTAGATAAGCTAAAATGACTTCAAGAACCCTGACGGAACAGTCCATAACCTCAACATCCGCACCATCTCTCCTTGTTGATGATCAAATAAGAGAGTATAGGAGGAAGCAGAGAAGAATCCATAATGCGCAGCAAGCAGCAAGAAGACTGACAAGACAAATAATGGGAAGATCTGCACCAGCTCATACCATAGAACAACAGATTGATCCTCAAGCGTAACTACAATTATCAATGCAGGAACGAGCCTCAATAGTCTCTGCCGAAGTTCTCTACCATTCACGATGAGATGATATACATCACCGAGTTTATGTGCATAGATCAGAAGAAGCCATCCTGGTAACTGAAGGGGACCAGGCGGATCGAGCTTTCATTTAGGAAGAAAGCTACCAACAACTACAACGAAGTCATATGTAGTACATCCACCTTGGGGTTCTTCATGTACGAATACAAATCCTCCACAGGCAGAAGGAAGGAACAATGGCCCTCGTCATTTTCAGAGACAACTACTGGATAGGTGACCAAGCCATCCTTGCAACAATGGAAGTCGACCTCACCCAGGGGAGTCAACTTGTCTATGTCATCCCTGATATTATGCTTCCTATTGGTGATTTCTATGGGAATATTCAAGTTTTCATCCTTACTCGGGGATATGAAAAATGGAATAATGGTGAAGCCAACTTGCTTATCACTCGGGGCCTTGTAGGATAGTTGTCAAATACACCAAATACAGGGTTTGCATACGAGGTACAAGGGGTAGTGGATTATCTGACAAGCCAGGGTGTTCGAGCCCTACCAGGAAGACGATGTACAACTGTTAGATGTGTATACTAAAAGACTTGTTCTTTTTATATATGAGATCATCTACATTTTGAAAAGAGAATCACAACAACACTAGGTGCTTGTTTATATTAGTACATGTATAAAAGTCCTTTACTTCGCATTGTAGATAACATGGTGTATCGTGTTACACGGAAGATTATGTTATCAGTCCCTTGCCTAGTATAAGTAGAGGCTCACAGCCGAGATGGAATTGGACAAATTATCGAGATGATTATAGTATAATTAGGTGTGGTTCGTCTTGACCATAGAATTATACTAGTGTGCTTCGAGTACATTAAGCAGGACCAAAACCAGAGGTTATCCAATTTGTACTGGCTTAATAATTGGATAGGACCTCAGATTTTATTATGGAGTACGATCCCTTAATCCCAATACAATAATGGGCATATATTATTAATTATTATTTCTTTGATTTACCAATGGGCGAGATTATTTTGTTAGATCGATAGGCCCGGTAAGTTGGGAGATAATATTAATAATATGATGTGCTGTTGATTATTGACGGAATCCGTGTCTTGGTGAGTCAGGATGATGATGGCCCCTTGATGAGCTCAAAAGGTTCATCATTCTAAACCCTGCAGGTGGATTTGATCCGGCATGATGATAAAGTTGAGTGGTACTAATCAAGGATCCAGAAGTTAATTAATTTGAATTGTCAATAATTTAAATTAATTAACGAGCATTCGATATCTTAAACAGGGAGAATGGACGACTCATAATTTGTGGAGCCCATATGAAAATATATAGGTTGGTGAGGAAGTTCAATTAAGATCCTTTAGTGGAATGGATCTTAATTAATGGATCGGGTTTAGATCCATTGGTGGGCCAAGATCCAACTCCTTCTCATGGTCCCTATCGTAGCCCTATATATACCCCATGTGGCATGAAACCAAGTTGGGTGAATTAATCCTAGATAACACATGAAAACCCTAATTCTCCTCTACTCCTCTCTCTCTTTCCCTCTCGGTATGCGACACCCACGCTTCTAGATCTTCTTCTTTGTCTCTTCATCTGTGAAGAAGGCGAGCAACAGAAGGTTGCTTTCGGTGAAGAAGAGAAGCAAGACAGAAGGTTGCTCAACCTTCTCTCCTTCGGTGGAGGTGGCGAGTAATAGAAGGTCTCTCCTTCGGTAAAGGTGGCGATCAACAGAAGGTTGCTTACGCAACCTTCTCTCCTTTGGTGAAGAGGACGAGCAAAGAGGGTGAGTAGGAAGGTTGATCACGTCTCTGCTCTATGGAGAAGTCGCGTGAGACCTTTTGTTTCGGTGGAGAAGGAAAAATGGTTCATGCGATTTTCTCAAAGGAAGAAAAGTTACACACGTAACTTTTCTCAAGGGAAGAAAATTGCGTGACATTGACTTGCTCACACAATTTTCTCAAAGGAAGAGAGGTTGCACATGCAACTTTTCTCAAGGAAAGAAAATTGCATAAGCTTGAGAGGGAGTAGCGATTTTTCTCAAGGGAGAAAAGTTGCTTATGCAATTTTTCTCAAAGGAAGAAAAATCTGCCAAGTAGGGTTTGTGTTTGGATTATTTTTTCCTTGGAGTGGTCGACGACATCCCTTTGGTTAGGGATTGGTTGGCGCAAGGAGAAGGGATCGACTTGGTGACCATGACTCTTGGTAGATTGTCGCCCACACGACGTCCATGGGAGGGTCATACGGTAGAAGATCGCAAGGTAAAAGGGAAGGTATAATTCTTCCTTTGGCTCCTTATGTTTTATTGTGCCTTGTTTATTTGCCTCGTCATTTCATTTAAGTTATTTAATTATTTTGATTGTATATCATATCCAATAATTAATTAATTGGATCTCGACCATAAACACAAAAGCCGTCGATCCACTCGTCGCATTTTCCGCGGTCGAACGGTCAAGCAGTTACAAGGCTCGATCTTTGTGATTGGCCGAGTTGTAATTTGGATGTTCGATACGGCACGAGATAGTCGTTGGGAGACGGGTCTCCATTTGGATTAATTTTTAATCTGTAGACATGGAGAGGTCTCTCAAGGACGCCCAAGTTTTCTTTAAGGAAACTCGCCAAGCCATACCCAACAACAACCACTACATTACAAGGACATAAGTGGTTCATTCAACCCACCAGGGTAAACATTCCAGTAGAACCTATGGAGGTGCACACAAGGAACCTCATGGATGGAAGATTTTCATTAAGTTTCAGCAACTATAGGACCTCTAGGTCTGCTGAAACCTCTGCGTATGATTCAAAGAAGAATGCAGAATATGAAGATGAAGACCAACTCCATTCTATAGCAGTACTAATAGAACAAGAACATGGTGTCTTCGTGGACCTATTAGACCCAATAATGGTGGAAGATAGGCAACATCGACACCCGAATATGCTGGTACATTTACTATCACCCAATGCGGAAATAGCGGAGGGATCGAGATATCGTCTCGGCTCAAGACGGAGCTGGCACCTAGAGCCGAGAGAACAAAGAAGAGATGGAGCAAGGGAATAAAGATCCGACGATTTTTATTAGGAAAAACAGAGGGAAGTAAGGCACGAGGGACGCTTGTCTGCCTTGTAACCCTATTACAAGTAGACTTATATAGAGAAAGAAAGGGAGATCAACACATGTCGGGTGCACTTAATGGGCCCCATCGTCGCATGTGGAGATGCTTTTCTTCTCTACCAAGTCATCCGTCGAGTGGCGGGACAGCGCCACCTTTACAAAACGACAAGTGGCGGGACAGATACTTTTGCAAAAATCACGGGCTCAAAACCATGAGCATTGTTGGTTTTCACAAAACCAAGGATCCAAGCGGGTCCCTGTTGAACAGTATGGCACATGGACGACCATCTTTGGGTGCTTTTTAGGCACACTGTTCGACACGACAAAAGAAAAAGACTCCCGCGGTTGACTTAGCTACGTTACAAACTTGGGCGACAAGTTGGCCAACACAAACAAAAGGAACATGGGCCCTCCACGCTCCATGTTGGGACCGGGTGCATGTTGACAAGGATACGGGTTCGTAATATTTTAAAATTTTACGTGCAGCGGAAGAATTAGCATAAAATAATTTCACAAATTATTTTAACCACGTATCTAGCATGCGACCTTATGATGTGTGGACGTAATCATAAATTAAAACATTGCGGAAAAGTAAACTAATTTACTTTGTACCTCGCGTAACTCAAAGAAAAGGGACGAGATCCAACCGTAGCGTCCCTTGGAAGCTTCGCCTCTATTCGCGTCCACGCCGAGTTCTCTTCGGGATGACTTCGCAAAGTCACGAGTTTTGTGCCGACGAGAACTACTAGATTCTCTAAAGGCACAACTAGAAGAACAAGAGAAAAGAATGGAAACTAACCGCCAAGAACCGGAATCGAAATTCCGGGAAGGAAGGAGATGTGATTCGCTTCTTCTTCTTCTTGGTTGGCTTCTCCTTCTTCTTGATGGCTCATGGCAACCAAAGGTTGGAGGTGCGCCGGCCCTAGCTCTCAAGGAGGGCGCCGGCCCTAGGATGCCCTAAGGGGCGCCGACCCTAAAGGGAAGAAAGAAGAGAGAATAAAAGAGAGAGAGGGAGAGAGTTAATCTCTTGATAGCTCTATATCGATTAGGAATTCAAGGCTTGCCTTTGGTTCCTTTATATAGTGGCCTCTCCCTTACCAAGTCTCTCTTTTAACGGAATTAACGGAATTAGTTATCATAAGAATTTTATCTTATAAAATTTCTTATGACTTATTCCGTTATGCCTAGTTTTATTATAACTAACTTTATAATAAAACAAATTCTTCTCTCCTTTAATTATGAAATAAATTTTATAAGAAATTTATAAACTTTCTTATTATGAAAAAATCAATTCATAATTGATTTTATAAAATTAAAATAAATCATTCCATGGATCATTTTAATTTCCATAAAAAGAATAAATTTCTATAAATTTATTTATATAAATTTCTTTATACAAATTTATTTATCCATAATTTATAAAACAAATCGCGCTAGATTTATTTTATTAATTAAACCAAATAAATTGGTCTCTTCCCCTTGTTGTGGCCGGCCAAACCAAAGGGGGTTATCACCCTCTTTGGCTGGCCAAACCGAACTGAACCGATCGCGAATTAAACTCATTTAATTCGCCCAATAAGCCTTCAAAAGACTTAGCCATTTTAAGTTTCCGTTGCGCCTCTGATTAACTCAGATTCGACTTATTTCTCTTGATTGAAAAATCTAATTTTCAACTAGTTTTAAATCCCTTGGATTACTCGTAGTGCGTGTGACTAAATAGGCTTTCGATTTATGTTGGCCGTCTATAATTAACCAATTATAGAACGGTCATGAGTGACACCTAGTAGTACATCATGACCCCCAATTAATCGAAAGATCAATGGTTTGACCTTAGAAGTAATTCCGAAACCCTTCAGCAGCTCTAATGAATTGTGCCCCATTCCCTTCACCATCTTATACCCACTTGGTTCAGGACACGGTCTATTTGTGTCAGTCTCTACTAGGCTGACTACGTCATACCTAGCCCAAGTAGTGTCTTTCTCGTCCTTTGGATTTCTAATTACTCTCATGTATTTAAGAGACTCGCACTCTAAACATGATATGCTCTGGCCAGAGGCTTTGAGTAACAATCCGACGATAAGCCTGGGTATACATCTCCTCGCAAGGAGTGGTGAATCCTTTGTAGGCTGCTCAAACATCTTCGGGCACTTCGGCTTATACCCAATCATCTGGGTCCACACCTCCTAGGAGATGCTTGCTTAAGATGTTAAAGTATAAGTCTCCATGACCAAGATGACTTGAACACCGCAAGTCAAAGGAACATCGCACTTAAGCTGCAAGAAGAACTTCATTGACATATCTATATAGATTACCATATGAAGTTTTACAGCTAGTCACTCCAATGAACTAGTTCCCTTAACTAGCATCCATGTTTATCTCCGGACATCCCAATGTCACCAGCCAGTGAGAATCAGCTGATTAGAGAATAACCCATGCTAGTCTCAACAGAATTGATAATGTCCGTTTTTATCAATTCATCGACTAGGGATATTTTCAATACTTCACAATTGCATATTTAGAGATAATCACTAGTTGTGATCCCATCACAAATTCTCTTATGCTGTGAATTGTATTGCGGACATTCAGTAGATGAGTTTAAGATCCCAATCAAATACACAAACATGTATACTCAAATAGTGAATTATCATTTATTAAAATGAATATTTACAATCATAAGGCGATTGCCTTAGGACACTTCTCTCATATCACTAACAAACTCCCACTTGGCCTAATGTCAATCGCTACGGTATCCAATACCACAGGCTCTAACATGACCCTCAAACTTGTTTTGAGGCAAGACCTTAGTTAAAGGATCCGCTAAATTCCTTTCAGTGGAGATTTTCTCAATTTGTATGTCATTCCTACTTATAATCTCTCTGATCAGATGATAGCGACGAAGCACGTGTTTGGATCGCTGATGAGACCTTGGTTCCTCTGCTTGTGTAATAGCTCCATTGTTGTCGCAATAAACTGGTATTGCTTCATCAATGGTTGGAACCTCACCAAGTTTTGAGACAAACTTCTTGATCCAGACTGCTTCCATGGTAGAATCCGCTACGGTGTCTTGTTTGGAACTCTTCCAACTTATTGCGCCTCCATTCAAAGTAAATACGTATCAAGACTGAGATTTGGAGTCATCCTTATCTGTCTGGAAACTGGCATCTGTATACCCACGTATTACCATATCTCCTTCTCCATATGTTAGGTACACATCCTTAGTTCTTCTTAAGTACTTAAGGATTGTCTTGACAGCCGCCCAATGATCCATTCCTGGATCCGACTGGTATCTGCTTGTGACGCTCAAAGCATACGATACATCGGGCCTTGTACATAACATAGCATACATGATAGATCCTATCGCGGATGCATAGGGAATCTTATTCATGCAAATCCTCTCGTCTTCTGTGCGCGGACACATAGACTTTGAAAGGTTGATCCCATGCCTGATGGGAAGGTAACCTTTCTTGGATTCCGACATACTAAACCTTTTTAGCACTCGGTCTATATACGTAGACTGCGAAAGACCAAGCAATCGTTTTGATCTATCTCTATAGATTCTAATCCCAAGGATATAGGTTGCTTCTCCCAGGTCTTTCATGGAGAAAGTTTTGGACAACCAAATTTTAACTGTCTGTAAAACTGATATATTATTTCCTATATGTAATATGTCATCGACATATAACACTAGGAATACGACTGCACTCCCACTAACCTTCTTTTACACACAAGGTTCGTCAGGATTTTGTGAGAAATCAAACTCTTTGATTGTCTCATCAAAACGGATGTTCCAGCTCCTGGATGCTTGCTTCAGTCCATATATGGATCGTCGAAGCTTGCATACTTTGGTTTTATCAACCGATGTGAAACCTTCAGGTTGTATCATGTATACATCCTCAAGCAGGTTTCCATTAAGGAAAGATGTTTTCACATCCATTTGCCATATCTCATAATCATAATGAGCTGCTATGGCTAGGAGCATCCGAATGGATTTATGTATAGCTACTGGCGAATAGGTTTCGTCATAATCAATTCCTTGTTTTTGACGATATCCTTTTGCCACTAATCTAGCATT
The DNA here is from genome assembly GCA_024364735.1 of Boesenbergia rotunda. NCBI lineage: Eukaryota > Viridiplantae > Streptophyta > Magnoliopsida > Zingiberales > Zingiberaceae > Boesenbergia > Boesenbergia rotunda. The sequence continues at coordinate 77,354 of JAGFNQ010001098.1, forward strand.
AAAGGTAACTACATTACCTTCCATGTCGGTTTTCTTCTTGAAAACCCATTTGCACCCTATGGGCTTAATCCCTTCAGGTGGGTTAACCAAGTCTCATACTTGATTTTCGTACATGGAATCCATTTCCGACTTCATGGCTTCAAGCCATTTGTCCCTTTCTGAACATTTCAGAACATCTTCATAACTGATAGGTTCGTCATCGCTTATGAGTAACACGTCATTCGATTCGCTTATGAGAAATCCATATCTCTCTGGAATATTGCGTGTCCTATCAGACCTACGAAGAGGTGGTGTCGCTTTAGGTTCAACTGATAGCTCATCATTATGAGGTATTGGTTGTGGGTCTAGACTAGGTGTCTCTGTAATGTCTATTGGAGTTTCTTGAACTTCATCAAGTTCAATGCCACTCCCACTGTTTTCTTGTAAAAGAAATTCTTTTTCTAGAAATACAGCATGCCTTGAAACAAACACCTTTTGTTTCAAGGGATGATAGAATTGGTAACCCTTCATTTCCTTAGGGTATCCAATAAATAGACATTGATCAGACTTAGCATCCAATTTGTCTGATACAGTCCGCTTCACATAAGCGGGACAACCCCATATCTTAAGGTGAGTTAAGTGGGGTTTCTTACTATTCCATGTCTCATATGGAGTAGTAGAGACTACCTTGGTCGGGACTCTGTTTAGCAAGTAAACAGCTGTCTTAAGTGCATAGCCCCAAAAGGATTTTGGAAGAGTTGCATGATTCATCATCGACCTAACCATGTCCATCAAGGTTCGGTTGCGCCTCTCAGATACACCATTATGCTGTGGTGTATACGGCGGAGTCCATTGGGACAATATCCCATTGTCCCTAAGATAATCTTGAAACTCTTGACTTAACCCCGATCGGATCGAAGTATCTTAATACTTTTGCCAAGTTGTTTCTCTACTTCATTTCTGAACTCTTTGAATTTCTCAAAGGCTTCAGATTTGTGTTTCATCAAGAACACATACCCGAATCGTGAGTGATCATCGATAAAGGTGATGAAGTAGCTATAGCCTCCTTGTGCAAGAGTTGACATTGGTCCACATATATCAGTATGTATCAGACCAAGCAATTCTTTCACTGGATTACCTTTTCCGGAGAAGGGTAATTTGGTCATCTTGCCTTTTAAGCATGATTCGCATGTATCAAATGAACCGGGTTCAAATGATTCCAGAATTCCACATCGGTGTAATTCGGTCATGCGTTTCTTACTTACATGGCCAAGACGACAATGCCATGTGTAGGAGTCTATTCGATTATCTATTCGAGCACGTTTGTTGCTAACTTCGATATTGAAAACGTCACCGGATAAATCTAACGTGTAGATACCATTGCACAAAGTTCCATTCCCATAAAGAACCCATTTAAAGTTATGTAACAACAATTGTTACTAAAAGTTAAATGATAACCCTTTTCATTCAAACATGAAATAGATACAATGTTCTTTATTAACGAAGGAACAAAATAACAATTATCCAATTCTAAGACACGTCCAGTAGGGAGCTTTAGCAAATATGTTCCGATGGCAACAGCAGCAATCTTTGCTCCATTTCCAACTCGCAAATTCGCTTCTCCTTTGACGAGTCTTCTTCTATTCCTTAGCCCCTGTATGTCATTACATATATGTGAGCTACACCCAGTATCAAGTACCCAGGGTTGAGGAAATAGAGTGACATTCAATAACGAAGATACCTGAAGAGGATGGGGCATCGGATGCCTTCTCTTCAAGGACTCAAGATAAACCTTGCAGTTTCTTCGCCAGTGACCCTCCTTGCCACAATGATGGCAAGTGCCTTTTGGGTCTTTTCAGTCTTTTTGGCCTTTTTCTTCTCTTCTTTCCTTTATCCTCTTCTTTCCTTTCTAGATTTCTGAGGTATCTAGTTGGTCCGATATTCATCACAAATGTGAATAACTTTTGCAGAAATCAACTTAGTTCATACAACAAATCGAGTGTGCTAGTCGCTCAATGTACCCAACATCTTCACACAAACTGTAGACAGAGTTCCTGCATTTAGGGTGAGAGGAGTGGGACTCGACCTTTCGATCCTGCTCGTCAACAGCTCAGAGATGGAAGATGATGGGCATCCATATGCTCATGTGCTTTGTAGCCAGGTACCATAGCGCTAGCATGATGCAACTCGCAAGTTCAGAATCGGTCACATGTTCTGATAGCACTACTGGTCTGGAGTTGCATTTTCGGGAGGACGGTTGGGAAGTTGATCTTCAAGGACATAAGCAAGCTTTTCTGCCTTGAGGACTATCCTTAGGTTTCGAAGCCAGTCCATGAAGTTTGGCCCAGTCAGCTTATTGGTGTCCAAAATGGAATGCAAATTCAGAGAAGACATGATCAAGTGATTATCCTAGAAATATAAATTGAGCTTATGTGAGAAGAATGATAAAGAATGCATCAACATACATTAATTAAATCCTATTTATTTTTCAAATTGAATAACCCTTTTTATCAATTCGGGAGTTCGTAGGAACATCTCCAAATAGGTTGATATCCAACCATAGATAAGAACAACCATGGCTGTGGCCATCAAGTTATTCTTAGCTATGAAGGTAGGTAATTATACCGATTACATATCACATATATGTAACTATCACTTTATGCTATCAACTAATTGAATGTTTGCATAAATCATTGGGTTGTTAACTCATTAACAAGTATGCAACAATATACATAGCACCTAACTGTACCTCTCTTTACATCAACCTTGGCTGTGGCACAACAAATCGATGCTCCAAGCTTAAGGCTGAACCATTAATCAAGAAATAGTTTTAATATGGTTGGAGCTCATTCAACCGTTTAGTCAGGCTTGGATGTGTCCAACAACCAAAACTAAGGATTGACCTCTGACTCCAACTATATTAATCATAAACTAATTCTATGGTTTGAACATGTTGAGGTTCAAGCCGGGCATGGATGTGTCCATCAACCCAAACGAGAAACAAAACTCCGGTTCTGACCATATTAATGGAAGGTGTTGGCCTTAATATTTTGTAAGGGATTTTGGGTCTCATCCTTTTTCTTTCTAAGCACATTCATGACATATAATTATGTCATGTACTAACGATTTCCTTAATAAAGTATGTATGTGACTTAATTTATCAAGTCTCATTAATTGAATTAGGAACCGGATTTCCTAATTCTAATTTCATACTTTATTTAAGGAATTGTTTTGGGAAACAATTTCCTAAATTGTCATAATCAATTTCGGAAATAATATGTTTAAGATTTTGATTTCTCTAAATCAAATCTTATTAAATTAAGAGACAGATTCCCTTAATTCAACCACATATTATTTTCATGAAAAATCTTATTTAAGGAAATAAACTCTATAGGAAACAATTTTCCTAATTAATTTTGGAGACAATAATATGTAAGAAATCAAATAAGGAAATTATCGTTTGAGAATCACCTAAAAAATTTTCAAGATTTGATCACATATTTTATTTATGGACTAATTAATTACAACAAATTATTTTCTTTGGGTGGCTCCCCGAGGCTGAGATACCCAAAGAAAAGAAATTTGTCATAAATTTAATTTGGCCCGCTCCCCGAGGCGTAGCCAAATTAAACTTGACAATTCTTATTCAAAATAGGAAATTAAATTACAACAACTAACTTTAATTTGGGTGGCTCCCTGAGGCACTCCCCAAAGTAAAGAATTTTGTTAATAATTTAAAACCAATTTGAATTTAATTGTCAATTAATGATCCATAAATTTGTCTAGACTTTCTTGAAAGAAAGTGCCCAAAATTGCGAGCATTCCATAATAGGTTTTCAGAATAATTGTAAGTTTCTGGTACAAAGAAAACTTACATATTTCCAAAATTAGAAAATTTCTAAAATAGGAAATTTTAAAAATTGGAAAGTTTCTAAAAATGGGAAGTTTTCACAATTATCATAAAATTTCAGAAACTAGGATATTTCAAAAGTTTGAGAAATTTCATGAGGATTTCCAAACTTTGAAATTCCAAAATCTAAAATTTATCATAATTGGAAAGTTTCCATAATTGAAAAATTTTACAAAATTGAGATCATGACAAAGTTTTTCGTAAAACAATTATATGATTATGTCGAACACTAACCTGCTCTGATACCATTGTTGGGACCGGGTGCATGTTGACATGGATGTGGGTTCGTAATTTTAAAATTTATTACGTGCAGCGGAAGATTTAGCATAAATAATTTCCAAAATTATTTAACCACACATCTAAGCATGCAACCTTATATTGTGTAGACATGATCATATATTAAAATTTTGCAGAAAGTAAACTAATTTACTTAATACCTCGCGTAACTCGAAGGAAGGGACGAGATCCAATCGTAAGCGTCCCTTGGAAGCTCCGCCTCTATTCGCGTCCACGCCGAGTTTTCTTTGGGATGACTTCGCAAAGCCATGAGTTTCGTGCCGACAAGAACTACTAGATTCTCCAAAGGCACGACTAGAATACCAAGAGAGAGATGGGAAGACTAACCACCAAACGAAAAACGGAATCAAGATTCCGGGAGGAAGGAAGGAGTTGCACCCGCTTCTTCTTCTTCTTCGGCAGCTGCTTGGTGGATGAAGCTCACGGCAACAAAGGGGTCCTCCTTTTAGGGCCGGTGGCACTAGAGGAGGGAGAGGGAGAGAAGGAGAGAGAGAGAGGGCTTATTTCTAGATCTCTTAGATTAATTTTCAAGCCTTGCCTTGGTTCCTTTATATAGTAGCCTCTCAATCGCCAAGTCTCCTTTTTATAGAATAAATTTTCATAAGAAATTTATCATATAAATTTTTCTATGAATTATTCCATCATGCCAAGTTTTTATCATAATTTAATTTATAATAAAAACAACCATGTCTCTCTTTTTATTATGGAATAAATTTTCACAAGAAATTTATTATATAAATTTTTCTTATCATGGAAAAATCAATTCATAATTGATTTTATAAAATAAAATAAACTATTCAAAGTTTATTTTAATTTCCATGAAAATAATAAACCAAACTTCGGTTTATAAAAATTTATATATTATCCATAATTTTATAAAACAAACCACGCTCGGTTTATTTTATAATTTGAACCAAACAATTTGGTTCTCCCCTTTTAATGTGGCCGGCCAAACAAAGAGGGTGGAGACCCTCTTTGGCTGGCCAAACCCAAGTTTATACCATACGAATTAAACTCATTTAATTCGTCCAATAAGCCTTCAAAAGACTTAGCCATTTTAAGCTTCCGATGTGTCTCTGAAAAATTCAGATTCGACTTATCTCTCTTGATCGGAAAATCCAATTTTCAACTCGTTTTAAATCCCTCGGATTACTCGTAGTGCATATGACTAAATAGGCTTTCGATTTATGTTGGTCGTCTATAATTAACCAATTATAGAACGATAATGAGTGACACCTAGTAGTACATCATGATCCCCAATTAATCGAAAGATCAACGGTTGACCTCAGAAATAATTTTGAAACCCTTCAACAACTATAATGAGTCGTGCCCCATTCCCTTCACCATCTTATACCCACTTGGTTCAGGACACGGTCTATGTGTGTCAGTCTCCACTAGGCTGACTACGTTATACCTAGCCCAAGTAGTGTCTTTCTCGTCCAACGGATTCTAATTACTCTCATGTTTCTGAGAGATTCATACTCTGAACATGTGATGCTTTAGCTAAAGGCTTCGAGTAACAATCCAACGATAGGCCTTGGGTATACATCTCCTCGCAAGGAGTGGTGAATCCTTTGTAGGCTGTTCAAACATCTTCGGGTACTTCGGCTTATACCCAACCATCCTGGGTCCACACCTCCTTAGAGATGCTTGCTTAAGATGTCAAAGTATAAGTCTCCATGACCAAGATGACTTGAACACCGCAAGTCAAAGGAACATCGCACTTAAGCTGCAGTAAGAACTTCATTGACATATCTATATGTAGATTACCATATGAAGTTTTACAGCCAGTCACTCCAATGAACTAGTTCCCTTAACTAGCATTCATGTTTATCTCCGGACATCCCAATGTCACCAGCTAGTGAGAATCAGCTAATTAGAGAATAACTCATGCTAGTCTCAACAGAGTTGATAGTGTCCGTATTTATCAATTCATCGACTAGGGACAATTTCAATACTTCACAATTGCACATGTAGAGATAATCACTAGTTGTGAATTCATCACAAATTCTCTCATGCCGTGAATTGTATTGTGGACATTCAGTAAATGAGTTTAAGATCTCAATCAAATACACAAACATATATATTCAAATAGTGAATATTCATTTATTAAAATAAATGATTACATTCATAAGGCGATTGCCTTAGGACACTTCTCTCACGATACTAACAAAAGTGTCAGTCCCTCCACTTGTCATTTTGTAAAGGTGGCGCTGTCTCGCCACTCGACGGATGACTTGGTAGAGAAGAAAAGCATTTCCGCATTCGACGATGGAGCCCAATAAGTGCACCCGGCATGTGCTGATCTCCCTTTCTTTCTCTATATAAGTCTGCTTGTAATAGATTGCAAGGCAGACGAGCATCCCTCGTGCCTTACTTCCCTCTGTTTTCCTAACAAAAACCGTCGGATCTTTGTTCCCTTTCTCCATCTCTTCTTTATTCTCTCGGCTCTAGGTGTCGGCTCTGTCCTGAGCTGAGACGATATCTCGATCCCTCTGCTGTTTATTTAACTTGGTCACCTATCCTGCGGTTGTCTCTAAAAACGACGAGGGCCATCGTTCCTTCCTCCTGCCTATGGAGGATTTGTATTTGTACCTGAAGAACTCCAAGGTGGATGTACTGCATATGATTTCGTTGCAGTTGTTGGTAGCTTTCTTCCTGAATGAAAGCTAGATCTGCCTGGTCCCCTTCAGTTACCAGGATGACTTCTTCTGATCTATGCACATAAACTCGGTGATGTGTATCATCTCGTCGTGAATGGTAGAGAACTTCGGCAGGGACTATTGAGACTCGTTCTTGCATTGATAATTGTAGTTGCGCTTGAGGATCAATCTGCTGTTCTATGGTATGAGCTGGTGTAGATCTTCCCATTATTAGTCTTGTCAGTCTTCTTGCTGCCTGCTTCGCATTATGGATTCTTCTCTGGTTCCTCCTATACTCTGTTATTTGATCATCAACAAGGAGAGATGGTGTGGATGTTGAGGTTATGGACTGTTCCGTCAGGGTTCTTGAAGTCATTTTAGCTTATCTAGCTCTTCTTTAAGGATTTTGTAAGGATCCTTGAACACCTTGAGCGTACCTCTGGTCTCTTTTGGCCTCTCCACAGGTCCTAATGACAAATTGCTTTGTTTAGTAATCAAATCTTCAGGTAAGGTTTGTACCTTGACACCGTCTTTGGTTTGTTCAATAAAAGTCTTTAAGTCTGACTAAATGTCATTGAGGCTTTCTACGATTTGGACCGTTAACTGAATCTGCATGTTATTTTGCTTTATTATAGCAGCAACTCCAAGGGGGCACAAATCACACTTATATTAGGAAAGAGGGCACACTTCTTACAATTCCCAAGTAGAGCTCAAGGTATGCTTGAAGATGCTCTGGAAGGGCTGAAGTTCGTTGCTTTTATAGAGGGGGAGAATGATGCTGGGTGCTCATTGGGCCCCATCATCACATGCGTTTTCCTTCAATGATAAGAACGAATCTATGACTCAGCTTATACAGTTGAGTCGAGTATAATAATTCAGCCAGTAGGGCTGAGTCACTAACTTTAAGTACAATAATTCAGCTAGTAGAGCTGAGTCACTTACTTTAAGTACAATAATTCAATTGACAAATATAAGTGGGCGGGGCCCATCATGTTCACAAAGCTTAAAGGCGAAAATTCTTCATTCTATTGACAGTGTCAGTTGTTAATGCTACCGTTGTTCCCAATTGTTCATCGATTTGCTTGGTGATGGGGTACCAATCCAACCACCAGTTATCGGATGTGCTGAGGCGCTGGCATTCTAGTCGTTTGAGCGTATGGAGTAGTTGTAGTTGTCGAAGGGCTCCGAGGGCTTGTTCCGAAGCTCACAACTGGAGTTCATGAAGCCTTTGCCTGATTTCATCCTGTTCTTCGAGGGTGATACCTCGTTTGAGTCGGAGTCTTTGAAGTTGAATGAGATCGTGGTACTCCTCAGAGAAGCATGCACGTCTTGGATTATCTTGGATAGTTGTGCTTCTACTTTCGGAGTGGGTGCTCCTTTACTTCCAAGAGAGCCAGGGGGAGTAACTCTAGCTGGTTCATTATTTCTTCCGGCTATTATGAAACGATAAGCGCTGAGATAAGGCGGGATAGGGAATCTGCTAGCTGGTTGTCCTTCCCTTCAATATGCTCAAATTTTACATCCACCCCAGTACCTGTTATATAATCAGTGAATGCAAGCCACCTAACTCGGGATGGCTTGTTGTTGGATGTCTTCCCGAAGAAGCTAATAATAGCCTGGCAGTCTGTTTGGATGATGAGACAGACATTATCCAGGAAGTAAATTTTTAAGGCTTCCATGGAATTTATAACCGCATAGATCTCAACATCTATGGTTGATTTTGGGGGGTTGAATTTTTCATTGGCATAAGCGCATATTCTTTCGGATGTTTGGGGATCGAATTTTCCTTTTCTCCATTTGGACACCCCTCCCCACCCATTCATACACCCATCTACTTCAAGAATGATGCAGCAGTCTTCTAGCAGTATTTCTAGGTCGGGTAGATTTTTAATGAGCCCCTTGATTTCTCTAATAAGGGCCCAGTCCTGGGTGTTTAACCGCTTGTCCCATTTTGCCGACGTTTTTGAATATAGTGGACTTAGAAGCGCCGATATTTAGAATATAATTCCTAGCATAATTAAGAAGTCTCAGCCAGGATCTCATGCCTTTTGTTGTTTTTAGCACCTCTTCTTTAAAATCTGCAATCTTGGTAATTATATGGGGTTGCAGCCGTATCTTGCTGTTACCAAGTATTGCACCAACAAATTCGATCTCAGGGACCGCAATCTTCATTTTTGTTGGGCTTAGGACGAGCTCATTTTCTTGGCAGATTTGAAGCATTTTCCTTAAGTGCATCGCATGCTCCTGTTCAGAGGGAGGGAAGACAAGGATATCATCAATATATACTGCAATAAAGTCCTCCGTACCTTTGAAGCAATTGTCTATTTTTCGTTGAAAAATAGCAGGAGTATTTTTCAGACCGAATGACATTACTAGTCATTCATAGAGTCCGTCGGGTTCCCAGAAAGCTGTCCATGCTATGAAGTCCGGGTGCATGGCTACTTGATGAAATCCACTTTTTAAGTCGAACTTTGAATAGATTTTGCTGTTGCCGACCTTCTTTAGGATGGTATTGATTCCGAGCAGGCTATACTGATCTTTGTTTGTAAGGTCATTAAGCCTTTTATAATTAAAGATCATTCTTTCTTTGCCTTTTACCTCGTTGTCGGTTGTTGGATCGATGGTAGTCCCGGAGTTGACAATTATTGCCGTAGTTCTATGCCTACTGGTGCTGGGTCGTATAACACCTATCTCCAGAAGTGCTTTGATATGCTTGGAGAATGCCTCCTTCTGTGTTGGCGTTAAGTGCTTCAATGGTCTGTCTTCAATGATGAAATCGGGATTCTTGATGTCTAGCTGATAGACAATTTTTTTCTTTCCCCAATGTTGGAGGCGATTGTTATCAATGTACCCTTGGTCCTTTAGTTCTTGTAGGAGCGGTCCAAATTTTTCTCTGAACTGTTGTTGTGTTGTTCCAGCTGAGTAATTCACCATTTCCTTTATCTGGATGTATTCTTCTTCTTCTAGATCTAATTCTTCCAGTGCTATAGCTATGACAGATGTCAATGTATTTATAATAGTTAAGTTTTAGTAGAATGTTACCACATTGCCTTTAATCCGGAGTCCTCTATGCATAGCTCGGATGAAGTTGCATCCTATAATCATCTGGATATTATCTCCCAGAACCATGGGAAAACTGTAGGTGTAGGGGATTTGAAAAATATTTTCCCCTATGAACATTCTTCCTTGCTTGAGCTTCATATCTGTTGTTTGCTGGGAATTAATACCGCTGAAGCTGACAATAAACGTATTCTTTTCTAAGGCTTCATGTGGCACCGATTTTTGATCCACACAGCAGTTGGTGGCCCCGGTATCATGGATGGCCTTCAATGAGAACCTGGGGATACCTGAGATTTCCATCTCTATGATTAGGTTATATAACATATTTTTTACAATCCTTAGGCCTTTTGCCTCCTAGGCTGCAATCTTATGAGTCTCAAGTAGCATACTAGCACCCTCATCTTCTCCTTCTTCGGCTAGTTGTTGGATATTTTGGCCCAATTCTTGTAGGTCCTGGCACAATTCTTTTTCTAGGAGAATTGCTTCATATTGGGCTTTATAATAACTTTGGGGGCGTTTGGTTTGTTCCATTTTCCATTTTTATTTTCCAGAAAACCTCATTTTCTCATTTTCTGGAAAATGATTTTATTTCATTATCTAGTTTTCCAGAAAACGCTATGTTTTTTTTCTGGAAAACAAAGCTGGAAAATGCAAACCAAACATGTTTTCCAGAAAATCGCATTTTCTACAGAAAATGAAAATGGAAAACAGACTGGATAATACAAACCAAACGCGCCCTTACATCTTTCTCAAGGCGGTCAATATCACTTTCACACCAAGATATATAGTAATGCTGCTCCTGGATAAGTTTTCTATGAAAAAATTGAGCTGGTACTGATGGTGCTATGGGTACTGATAGTGCCCAATGCAAGTGTCACAGATGAGCCTCAAATTTAGATATTTATAAGCTGAAAAACCTTTGGCTAACAAAATAAAATGTAGAATAGGGGCCTCAGGTCGTATTTTTCCAAGGACTAGTTGTGGATGTTTAACTCGAGCTTGAAGGTTATTTGTCGTTTGATGTTTTGGGTTTTCTAATAAAATGGGGGTTTTTGCGATAAGAGATGAAATAACAATTCAGAACAAATGGACTTAACTAAGCAGAAATGAATTAAGGAAGTACGGAAACTAAACTTAACATATTTAACAACTGAGCAATCAAATTCAAAACTATGAAATTGGAACCTTAAGAACTAATCTTAAATTCAGGAAATTAATTGCAAAGAACAGAACTAATTGCAAGGAACGAATTGCGAGAATAATAGAAACATAGAACAAAACAATGTTTGGAATCTTGACTTGAAATGTAGTTAACATGAACAATTGAAGAAAGTAAATGTTTGGAACTAAAATTTATCCTAATTAAACATCAAATTAGTTTATCAACAAAACTTCCCTTTGCCGTCACACAAAGGATGAGCTATGACCCCCCTAGCTAAATAACCAATCAAGGAAAACTCCCTGGATCAATTTGCTCTGTACTGGCCTTCCTGATCGGTCAACCGACCGATCAGGTCCTCTTCTGATCGGTCACGGGACCGATCAGATGCAACTCTGTCCGGTCACCGCGATCAGTCAGTAGCTGAACCGATTCCGCTGAACTCTTCTTCTTGACGCACTGATTCGTGATCGAGCCCAAAACCTTCAGAACAGCGTCGGAGAACCCCTCCTTACGGTTCTTCAACTTCGGTCGATGGAGATCGGTGATCAAATAGAAGCAATCGGTAGAATGGAACTCCGGCGACACCCTCACCGAGCTCCTTCAGTTGCGAAGATTGATTAGCAAACAAAACTTGAAATCTCACCTCGATGATCCGAAACCTTGAAGACAATCAGATATTGATGTTGGCCGCGCGCGATCTAAGAAGAAACTACGAAGAAAGATGAAGAAACGAAGAACAATGATGAAAACTAAGCTACTCAGAAGAACGAAGCAGACACGACGATAGATCTGATCGGGAGAAGAAACTATTTTTATAGTTAGGAATGGATGGCTGAAATCGTTCTGGCTTCATCCAACGGTCGGATCTCCTCAGATCTGAACCAAAGTTTCCAGATCTCCATTAGACGGTCAAATCTACCTCTCCTTAGCTGGGATCAACCGGATCTGCAATGGATGGCTCACATCTCTCTGCCCTCTTGAATGGACGGTTGAAACTCCTCCACACTTGATCCGACGGTCAAATGGACTCTGATTTGGCTCCAAACTTCAGATCTTGATCCATGGACTTGATTAAATCTATCTTGATCTTCAATTGATCAGAAGTTGACGGATGGCTCAGATCTAGCCGTTCTCTTGAATGGACGACCCATATTAATCCGATGCTTGATCACCTTGATCCGGATCCAATTCTGACTCAAGTTTGATCTAATTCGATCTAGGTCCATGATCATTTGAAGCTTACAAAATTATATTCACGTTTTAGTGCCAAAATATCTCAAATATACAAAGATTTGAATCAAAAGCCAAAATAGAAAGAATTCATGAAACCTAATGTAAATGCAAACTTAACCATATAAAAGTGGATCAAAACATGGATTTGAGAGCCTAGATTTATCAGCAAAATGGTAGTTATCAACTCCCCCACACTTACTCTTGGGCGTCTCGCACAAGCTAGCTAGTAAACTAAGGATGTATCCTCCTAGATTATTCTCAATCATATTTAAAAGCAATTGAAAGAAAATTACCTAGGGTTGTCAATTCTCAAAAATCTAAACTCAATGGACTAGTATCTTGTCCTTAAATCAACAACTTAATATACTTCATCCTTCATGACTCATTGAGATGAATTAAACTCAAAAAACCTTTCAAAGGGAGTTTTAGTGGCTCTCTTCCTAAATTCTACATTTTTGATGAAAATGGAGCTCACTCAAACACAACATGGTTCTTGCACTACCATAATCTTGCTTATTATCTACTCTCCACTATCATTCTTGATTTGGATCCACACCTACAAAAGATTATTAGAACATGTCAAAGAAGATATATGAAATGATAGAAATGAAATAAGAGTTTAATGAACTTTGATACTAAAGATTCATGATAAAGAAAGTAATGAAATATGGTGTAATAAGGAAATATGGACAAGTAATATGGAATGATAAGGAAATATGGAAAAATAATGAAAGTGGGAGACTTGGACATTTAAAAATGTAACCTAATGCACTTTGCCCTCTCATGGTAGCCTCTAATGAATTCTGAGCCAAGGGGAATAAGTATCAGCTGATTTGGATGAGAAAAATACTGAATTCAGTGTGCCAGCATCTGCTGATCGGTCAAGGGACCGATCAGACTTTACCTGATCGTTCTGGCTCTGCTTCTGAATGGACTGGACTGCTACTGATCGGTCTGGAGACCGATTAGGGCTCGAACAGAACTGAAACTGAACAAATCCTGAATTGCTTTTGCTGAGATTACTTCTCTTTCAATCAATACTACATCTCAAATTCAACTATCTCCTCGTTCACATCTTCAAATACAGAAATCTAACCCATCCTTGATTTCCACTTCACATTTTTCTTTTCTTTTCCTTTCCTTTTCTTTTCTTTTCAGCTGCTCTGTTTTTTTTTCTGATTTTTCTTCTCTGCAGCCAAGTTTTTGTTTCTGTTGTTCAGCTGCTGCTTCACTTAGTAAATACAAGATTTCCTGACTTCTAGAACTATATCTTCTTTTGATGACTTTTCCTTGCATGAATGTCAAGTTGTAGGAGCATCAAAAACATCTTTTTTAACAAAGTTCTCTTCAATTCTTGCTAAAGTTTCATTTCTAAAACTATCAATTTCAATGCCAAAATCCTCACATTTGAATTCATCTATCTCTAGTTTGAGTTAACCTCCCATTTGTCAACTCTTGCAACCCCTCTTGGCATGCAACTACACTTATTGATACACTAATTTCAACCTTCAATTGATCTCTACTTCCATTTCTTTTCCACTTAATACTTTCTTGAGCACATCTTTTTCCTTTCTTTTCGTTTCTCCTATGGTAGTGAGAATGAGTCTTCATTTCCCTTCACTAATCAATTCTTGCAACCCAAACTTGATACAAAAATCCTTCAAATTGACACACTTTTCTTGTAGATTGTCAATGCTTGGTTGTCCTCAATATTTGATAGAATGCTTGCATCCTCCTCCACACTTAAACTTTTGTCCGTCTCGGGTAAAATAACATCAAGAACATCAAAGTACCCAAGTCCATGGAAAAGATTATGATGAATATGAAGATTAGGGAAGTAAAATAGAATATAGAATAGATCAACAAACAAAATTTCAAAAATGATATGAGAAGGAAACCAAAGTGATTCACTTCTATAAATGTGGTCCAATTATAGAAATATAGTTTTGAAAGAACCTAAGCAAGTTCTAAAGTACAATCACGTGTGTATCACAAAAATTAGGCCAATCCTCACTAGGTAAAAAGAATTCATCTCAAGTCATCACTCTAGAGTCCATAACTAAGTAGTACTCAATCATCCAAGAATTTTCATCCATTGGCTCAAATCCTAAATTTTAACAACCAAATTTAATTTGCTTTCAAAGGACTCTAAAATAATATAAGAAAATCTAGATAGATACATTTATTCTTAGTCATGCATGAAACAAAATGCCAAAAGGATAAAATGGTATCTACAATGACTCTTTATTCTCTCTACACTACCCAAGCATTTATTAGCAAGAACTCCCTTGAAAAGAAAAATTACTGCTTGGAAACATAAAAATGATATTTACAATGAAATAGAAGTGCAAGAAAGATAAAAACTCCCCTTCAAGTTGGGTAGAGAGCATAGAGCATCCATCTTGGGAGAACTATCCTCATGTGATCAATCTTATATTGTTCAGATTTCTCCCTCATCAACTTAGCATAAGTAAATTCCGATGGTCGGAGACGATTAAGGTTCAACATCCAGTCTTGGGGTAAATGGTTACAAGTCAAAGTAAATTTAACCCCTCCCACTACATACTCTTTAGAAGTCTTTCCGGGAGGTTGGAGGCTCTTAAGTTTGAGCACCCATTCTAGAAGCCTACGTGACCCTGCAAAACCATGAAAAGAAAATACCTCCCGAATGCATGCAGGGTAAGAAAGAAATGAAATACAAACAACCTCTACATAAAATGTATCCAAATATACATCACAGCCAATGAAATCAATTTTGGGTACCTCTATAAATTTTTCATAATCAGTCTCAGTCTCCACATAAGATGCATCAAGAAATGTATCACAACCAACAACATCAATCTTGGGTACCTCTATGGATTTTTCACAATCAATTTCTACATAAGATGTATCAAGAATTGTTTCACAGCCAACAAAATCAATTTTATGTACATCTATGAGATTTTCACAATCAGTCTCTACATAAGATGTGTCAAGAAATTCATTACATTCAACAAAATCAATCTTGGGTACCTCTATGGATTTTTCACAATCAATTTCTACATAAGATGTATCAAGAATTGTTTCACAGCCAACAAAATTAATTTTATGTACATCTATGAGATTTTCACAATCAGTTTCTACATAAGATGTATCAAGAGATTTATCACAACCAACAAACTCAACCCTAGGCACCTCTATGAATTCTTCTAAGGAAATAGGAGAAATACTTACCTTATCATGCTGAAGAATATCTGGAGGTTCTACAAGAGTAGATGTAACTATGGTCTCCTCCTGGTCATGTAAAGGCTCCACTTCAGGTTCAAGTTCTGGTGGACATTCAACTAAGAGAGGTGATTCTTGGGCCCTTGCTTCCACCATGCAAGTTCCTACACTTCCATACTTGTCCTTTGAATCTTCTAATGTATCAGTCAATGGTGGTGGTGTTAGTGATATGAGAGAAGTGTCCTAAGGCAATCGCATTATGATTGTAATCATTTATTCTAATAAATAAATATTCACTATTTGAGTATACATGTTTGTGTATTTGATTGAGATCTTAAACTCATTTACCGAATACCCATAATACAATTCACAGCATGAGAGAATTTGTGATGAATTCACAACTAGTGATTATCTCTACATGTGCAATTGTGAAGTATTGAAATTGTCCCTAGTCGATGAATTGATAAATACGGACACTATCAATTCTGTTGAGACTAGCATGCGTTATTCTCTAACAGATGATTCTCACTGGCTGGTGACATTGAGATGTCCGGAGATAAACATGAATGCTAGGGAACTAGTTCATTGGAGTGACTAGCTGTAAAACTTCATATGGTAGTCTACATATAGATATGTCAGTGAAGTTCTTACTACAGCTTAAGAGCGATGTTCATTTGACTTGCGGTGTTCAAGTCATCTTGGTCATGGAGACTTATACATTGACATCTTAAGCAAGCATCTCCAAGGAGGTGTGGACCCAGGATGATTGGGTATAAGCCGAAGTGCCCGAAGATGTTTGAACAGCCTACAAAGGATTCACCACTCCTTGCGAGGAGATGTATACCCGAGGCCTATCGTCGGATTGTTACTCGAAGCCTCCGGCCAGAGGATGACATGTTCAGAGTATGAATCTCTTAAATACATGAGAGTAATTAGAATCCGTAGGACGAGAAAACGTTACTTGGGCTAGGTGTGACGTAGTCAGCCTAGTGGGGACTGACACACATAGACCATGTCCTAAACTAAGTGGGTATAAGATAGTGAAGGGAATGATGCACGATTCATTATAGCTGTTGAAGGGTTTCAGAATTGTTTCTCAGATCAACCGTTGATCTTTCGATTAATTGGGGATCATGATGTACTACTAGGTGCCACTCATGATCATTCTATAATTGATTAATTATAGACGACCAACATAAATCGAAAGCCTATTTAGTCACACGTACTACGAGTAATCTGAGGGATTTAAAATGAGTTGAAAATTAGATTTTCCAATCAAGAGAGATTAAGTTTGGTTGAGTCAAACGATAAGTCAAATCTGAATTTTTCAAAGACGCATCAGAAGCGTAAAATGGCTAAAGTCTTTTGAAGACTTAATAGATGAATTAAATAAGTTTAATTCATTGGGACTTGGCTTGGATGGGCCGGCCAAAGAGGGCCTCCATCCTCTTTGCTTGGCCGGCCACAACAAAGGGAGAGAACCAAGTTTTTGGTTTAATTTATAAAATAAACCAAGTGTGGTTTGTTTTATTAAATTATGGATGATATAAATTTTTATATAATAAACCAAGGTTTGGTTTACTTTTCATGGAAATTAAAATGAACCATGGATTGGTTTATTTTATAAAATCAATCATGGATTGATTTACCATGATAACGAAATTTATTCTATAGGAGAGAAGATTTTTATCATGAATTAAAATATGATTTTAGCCATGATATAAAATCAAACTTGGCATAATGGAATAAGTTATTCCATATTTGAGAGACTTGATGGTTGAGAGGCCACTATATAAAGGACCCAAGGCAAGGCTTGGGTGATAATCATAGAGATGAAGGCATAGGCTCTCTCCCTCTCTTTCTCTCCTTCTCTTCTCCCCTTCTTGCCATGCGCCAACCAGCCCCAAGAAGGAGAACCAGCCGGCCGCCCCTGCCCTTTCCCTGCCGACCACCACCTGCTGCCAGAGAAGGAAGCTCCGACCATCTCTTGCCCTGAAGAAGGTGCTGCCGGAATTAGAGTTTGCCGAGAGGATCCTTTTTGCCGCAAGCCTCTTCTTTTGCTTCGCCGGAATTTTGATTCCGGCCATCCTTTTGTGGTTAGTCTTCCGACTTCTCTCTTGGTTTTTCTTGTCGCGTTCTCGGAGAATCTAGTAGTTCTCGAGAACACGAAACTCGTGGCTTTACGAAGTCATCCCGAAGATACTCGGCGTGGATGCGAATAGAGGCGGAGCTTCCAACGGACGCTTACGGTTGGATCTCGTCCCTTCCTTCAAGTTACGCGAGGTAATACGTAAATTAGTTTATGTTTCTGTAAAATTTCAAATATATGATCATGTCTACACAAGATAAACTTGCATGCTTAGATGTGTGGTTAAATGATTTAGAGAAATTATTTATGCTAAACCTTTCGTTGCACGTAATTAATTTTGAAATTACGAACCCGCATCCATGTCAACATGCACCCGGTCCCAACAGTGGCATCAGAGCCGAGGTTTGTGTTCGACATAATCATATAATTGTTTTGCGGAAAGCTTTATCATGATCTCAATTTTGGAAAATTTTCAATTATGGAAACTTTCCAATTATGGTAAATTTTCGATTTAGGAATTTCTAAGTTTGGAAATCCTCATGAAATTTCTCAAACTTTTGAAATATCTCTGTTTCTGAAATTTTGTGATAATTGTGAAAACTTTACATTTTTGGAAACTTTCCAATTTTGAAAATTTCCTATTTTAGAAAATTTTTCAATTTTGGAAAAATGTATGTTTTCTTTGTACCAGAAACTTACAATTTTTCTGAAAACCTTTTATTTTTGGAAACTTTTCATTTATGGAAAGCTCGCAATTTTGAGCACTTTCTTTCAAGAAAGTCTAGACATGGGAATATTAATTGGCATTTAAATTTATAATTAGAAATTAAATTATTTACAAAATTCTTTATTTTGGATTGAGCCTCGAGGAGCCGTCCAATTTAAAATTAGTTGTTATAATTAAATTTTTTAAATTGAATTTAAATTGTCAAATGTTTAATTTGGATTGAGCCTCGGGGAGCCATCCAAATTAAGTTATTGATATTAATTTTCCATAAATAAAATATGTGATCAAATCTTGGACATTTTTGAGGTGATTCTCAAACGATAATTTCCTTATTTGATTTATGAGGTGATGCTCTTACATATTATTGTCTCCAAAATTAATTAGGAAAATTGTTTCCTATAGAATATATTTCCTTAAATAAGATTTTCATGAAAATAATATGTGGTTGAATTAAGGGAATCTGTCTCTTAATTTAATAAAATTTGATTTAGAGAAATCAAAGTCTTAAACATATTATTTCCGAAATTGATTATGATAATTCAGGAAATTGTTTCCCAAAACAATTCCTTGAATAATGTATAAAATTAGAATTAGGAAATCCGGTTCCTAATTCAATTAATGAGACTTGATAAATTAAGTCACATACATACTTTATTAAGGAAATCGTTAGAACATGACATAATTATATGTCATGAATGTGCATAAAAGAAAAGGATGAGACCCAAAACCCCTTACAAAATATTAAGGCCAACACCTTCCATTAATATGGTTAGAACCGGAGTTTTGTTTCTCGTTTGGGTTGATGGACACATCCATGCCCGGCTTGAACCTCAACATGTTCAAACTATGGAATTAGTTTATGATTAATATAGTTGGAGTCAGAGGTCAATCCTTAGTTTTGGTTGTTGGACACATCCAAGCCTGACTAAACGGTTGAATGAGCTCCAACCATATTAAAACTATTTCTTGATTAATGGGTCAGCCTTAAGCTTAGAGCATCGATTTGTTGTGCCACAGCCAAGGTCGATGTAAAGAGAGGTGCAGTTGGGTGCTATGTATATTATTGCATACTTGTTAATGAGTTAACAACCCAATGATTTATGCAAACATTCAATTAGTTGATAGCATAATGTGATAGTTACATATGTATAATATGTAATCGGTATAATTACCTACCTTCATAGCTAAGAATAACTTGATGGACTCTAGCCATGGTTGTTCTTATCTATGGTTGGATATCAACCTATTTGGAGATGTTCCTACGATCTCCCGAATTGATAAAAAGGGTTATTCAATTCGAAAAATAAATAGAATTTAATTAATGTATATTGATGCATTCTTTATCATTCTCATCACATAACCTCAATTTGTATTTCTAGGATAATCACCTGATCATGTCTTCTCTAAATTTGCGTTCCATTTTGGACACCAATAAGCTGACTGGGCCAAACTTCATGGACTGGCTTCGAAACCTGAGGATAGTCTTCAAGGCAGAAAAGCTTGCTTATGTCCTTGAAGAACAACTTCCCAACCTGTAACGATCCGAAAAATTCTCTTAATATTTTATGAAAATATTGAGCATGTTTAGATAATTTTCGAAGGATCTAGAAGTATTGATACGAACTTTGGGCTAGAAAACCTATGTTTTCTCATTTAAATTGAGAAAACTAAGTACTGATGGGCCTTATATGGGCTTTTTAGTACCTTGATTATAGGTGGATTTTAGGTAAAAATTAGTATAAATATAAATAGGATTTAAGTAGGCATATTAGCATAATTGGGGGTATGTCTTGGCCTAGTGTTCCTATTTAAATTGAGAAATTAAGTACTAATGAGCTTTAAATGGGCTCCAAAAATGGGTATTAATTGGGTAAAATTTATATAAATATAAAAGAATTTTATTTAGGAATATTAGCATAATTATGGGTGATTGTTGGGGAATTTTCAAAATAAAGGGGAATTTTCAAAAATTAGAGGAAAAGGTTTAAATAAAATGAAAATAAAATAAAAATAAAGGTGCATGGGCCAAGAATTGAACCTTGGACCTCTTCTACAACCATGAATGCTTTAACCAACTAACCTAGCAAGGAATTCTTATGAGGAAAGGAAGTGGATGATGGTTAAGTAGTAGAAGAAGATGAAGGGCCATGGAAAACTCTTCATTTGCCTCTTTAAAGGAGCTATAAAGAGGGGGTTTGGGGGGTTACTTCTCTTCATCGTCAAGTGCATTTGCTTCCCTCCTCCCTCCTCATTCTAGCCGAAACTCTAAGGAAGAGTTTCCCCTTGGAAAAGCTTCCACCAAGGCTCCATCACTCAAGATCTAAAGTTCTTACAAGGATTCAAGGACTAGGTGTGGTTAAGAGACATCAAGTCTTCTTCCTTCTCTCCATCCAAGGTCTAAAAATTTAGAAACCCCAAGGTAAGACTCCCTCACCTGTGGTATAATAGTTATCTATGATTTCCATGATTTTTTAGCAGGATATATGGGTTAGTTCTTGGATGTGATGTTGAAAGAAAAGAAAAACCAAGGTCCTTAAGTTTATGGATTTCGGCCAGCCTGATTTAAAAGTCTATAAATATGCTAAAAATCTTTATAATGTTATTTGATGTTCCCTCATGATGTGTAGGAGTTAAATATAATTTTTGGAAATTTTTGGAGTACCCTAGAGACCCTATGGGTTTCGGCCAACAACAAGGAAAGAAAAATCCAAGACCCTAGGTTTGTGGGTTTCGGACACCATGATTTTGGGGTCTATAATTATGCCAAAAATCCTGATAAAGTTGTTTAAGGTTCCCTTATGATGTTTAGTAAGTAAATATAATTTTTGGAAATTTTTGGAGGACCCTAGAGACCCTATGGGTTTCGGCCAACAACAAGGAAAGAAAAATCCAAGACCCTAGGTTTGTGGGTTTCGGTCACCATGATTTTTGGGGTCTATAATTATGCCAAAAATCTTGATAATGTTGTTTAATGTTCCCTTATGATGTTTAGTGAGTAAATATAATTTTTGGAAATTTTTGGAGTACCCTAGAGACACTATGGGTTTCGGCCAACAACAAGAAAAGAAAACCAAGAACTCTAGGTTTGTAGATTTCGGCCACCATGATTTTGGGGTCTATAATTATGCCAAAAATCTTGATAATGTTGATTAATGTTCCCTTATGATGTGTAGTAAGTAAATATAATTTTTGGAAATTTTTGGGGTACCCTAGAGTACCCTAGGGTTTCGGCCAACATGAAGGACCCATGTGTAAGGTTGGTTTTAAACCCTAAGTATATGTTTTTATGTTTTATCATGATATAAGGGAGATGAAGGGTGTTTATGTGAATGTTTCACATGGGCTAGATACCCTATAGGTTTCGGTCAAGTACCCTATTAGGGTGGAAAGCTAGGACTTATTTCAAGTAAGGGCCCAATGGCCCTATGGTAAGGTATGGGTAGGGTTTAAGCAATTGATTTGGGGTTTTAATGGAATTTCTCCATGCCCCCATGGCTTGGAAGTTTCGGCCAAGGATCTAACCTAGGACTAGGGTTGGGTTAAACCTACCAAGATGCTTGGGTATAGGTTATTAGGAGGTATGCTTAAGTAAGGTGGAAGAATACCATGTTAACTAAACCTTTAGCTTATATGTCATGAAATATATGTTAGGTCATAGAATGTTTAGACATGTGCCATGATTTAGGGATGATATGTATGTATGCCATGATGTATGAATGATATGTATGTATGCCCTGTCTTACGAATGATATGAATGTATGCCATGCTTATGTGTGTATGCCATGCTACATGAATGATGTGTACCTATGTCATGTCTAAGAATGAAAATGATGAATGAAGGTTAAGTAGGATGAATGAATGAATATGCTATGCATGATGATGCCTTTAAGGCATAATGATGATGAAAGAATGATGAACGAATGAATATGCTATGAATGATGATGAATGAAGAAGCATATGAAAGCATTTATTTTATTTTATGGGCTTGTACCGGACCTAAGTAAGGTCCACGGTTCTGGACTACCGATGATGCTGTCCACGGTTCGAGACTACCGATGATGCTGTCCTTACGGTTCGGGACTACCGATGAAGCTGTCGTTACCCTAGTAGGTCGAGATTAGCTACCTCGTATTTACTTAGGGATGCGCGCATATGATGAATGAATGTGGTACAAGCCAGGGCCCAATGAAAGTTATGATTATGTTAAAAGCATGTTTTCAAGATTAAGCATCCTTATATATATATATATATATATATATATATATATATATATATATATATATATATATATATATATATTATATATATATATATATATATATATATATATATATATATATATATATGCACGATTGCCACATGCATCCATTCATGTTATGCATTATGTTATGAAAAGTATGTTTACGAAAAGTATGTTATGAAGGTATGTTCATGCCATGATTTTATTTATGTTTATGCCATGATTTTATTTATGTTTATGCCATGATTTTATTTATGTTTATGCCATGATATTATTTAAGCTTATGCCATGATATTATTTATGTTTATGCCATGATGTTATTTATGTTTATGCCATGATTTGATGCTAGTTTAGAATGCCATGCTTTAATTATGTTTATGATAGTTTAGGATGCCCTGATTTTATCTATGTTCATGTTAGTTTAGGATGCCATGATTTTATGCTTGTTAGAATGCCATGCTTTAATTATGTGTATGCTAAGTTGGGATGCCATGAGTTTATTGATGTTTATGTTAGTTTAGGATGCCATGGTTTAATTATGTTTATGTTACGTTAGAATGCCATTATTTTGTTCATGCTCATGCTAGTATGGGATGCCATGATTGTAATTAGATTTATGCCATGATTTTATTTATGTCTATGTCAAGTATTATGCCATGCCATGAATGTTTACGATGTTTTTGTCTATATCAAGTATTATGCCATGCTAGGAATGTTTACAATGTTTATGTTATGTCAAGTATTATGCCATACCCGAATGTTTATGGTTATGTTTATGCCATGCTATGAATGGGATGAAGCTATGTCCATGACATGTCAAATGAATGCTAAGTGATGTTAAGGATGATGTTCTAAGTAAAGCGCTAAGTGTGCTAATGTTTCATATGTTTATGATTAAGTGACGGATGGTTTTAGTGAGTAGGAAAGAGTCTTACTAAGCCTGTGTGCTTATAGTTTTATTTTCTTATACCGCAGATCACGCAAAGGAACAGTAAGGAAGCAGCAGGAGGGCATTGCAGAATGTGTGTGATAGTGACTTGGCCAAGAGACCATATGTTTGCTTGTCTTATGATAGAACTTTACCTTTATTACTAAGTACTTGAATATGACTCTATGACATGATGCTAAAGTATGACTTGATGCTAAGTATGACGATGCTAAAATATGACATGATGCTAAGTATGTTATGATGCTAAGTATAAGGTTAATATGCCAAGCTTCCATGTTATGATGCTAGGAATGGTAGTAAGTGCATGTAGGTGTAAGTTTAAGGTTTTCCGCTGCATTATGATGTCTACATGCCCTAAGTATGTTAACGTAACGCCGCTTTATGGTGGTCAAAGAAAAAAAAAGGGGCGTTACACAACCATCCTCCTGAAGATGCAACTCCAGACCAGTTAGTGGCCTATCAGAAACATGTGGCCGATTCTGAACTTGCGAGTTACATCATGCTGGCCGCTATGGTACCTGAGCTACAAAAGCAGCATGAGCATATGGATGCTCATACCATCGTCTTCCATCTTCATGAGCTGTTTGACGAGTAGGCAAGATCCGAAAGGTTTGAAGTCTCCAGACTCCTCTTCACCTCTAAGATGCAGGAAGGCACTTCTGTTTCACAGTTTGTGTTGAAGATTTTGGAGTACATTGAGCGACTAGGCACACTCAGATTTGCAATGGATTACGAACTAAGTATTGACTTAATTCTGCATTATTTGCCCAAGAGTTACTCATAGTTCGCTATGGTACCTGAGCTACAAAAGCAGCATGAGCATATGGATGCTCATACCATCGTCTTCCATCTTCATGAGCTGTTTGACGAGTAGGCAAGATCCGAAAGGTTTGAGGTCTCCAGACTCCTCTTCACCTCTAAGATGCAGGAAGGCACTTCTGTGTCACAGTTTGTGTTGAAGATTTTGGAGTACATTGAGCGACTAGGCACACTCAGATTTGCAATGGATCACGAATTAAGTATTGACTTAATTCTGCATTGTTTGCCCAAGAGTTACTCATAGTTTGTGATGAACTATCGGATGAACAAACTGGAGACTACCATTCCTGAGTTGCTTAACTTGTTGAAGACTATAGAGCCTTCTGTAAAGCAGGATCTGAAGATGGTACTGTTAGTTGGTTCCTCAAAGAAAGGCTCTAAGAGGAAGCCCAAAGAACAAAATAAGGGAAGGAAGAAAAAGACCAAAAAGATTGAAAAGACACTTGCCATCACTGCGGCAAGGAGGGCCACTGACGAAAAAACTGCAAGGTTTATCTTGAGTCCTTGAAGAAGAAGGCATCCGATGCCCCATCCTCTTCAGGTATCTTCGTTATTGAATGTCACTCTATTTCCTCGGACACCTGGGTACTTGATACTGGGTGTAGCTCACATATATGTAATGACATACAGGGGCTAAGGAATAGAAGAAGACTCGTCAAGGGAGAAGCGAATTTGCGAGTTGGAAATGGAGCAAAGATTATTGCTGTTGCCATCGGAACATATTTGCTAAAGCTCCTACTGGACTTGTCTTAGAATTGGATAATTGTTATTTTGTTCCTTCGTTCATAAAGAACATTGTATCTATTTCATGCTTGAATGAAAAGGGTTATCATTTAACTTTTAGTAACAATTGTTGTTACATAACTTTAAATGATATTTTTTATGGGATCGGAACTTTATGCAATGGTATCTACACGTTAGATTTATCCGGTGACGTATTCAATATCGAAGTTAGCAACAAACGTGCTCGAATAGATAATCAAATAGACTCCTATATGTGGCATTGTCGTCTTGGCCATGTAAGTAAGAAACGCATGACCAAATTACACCGATGTGGAATTCTGGAATCATTTGAACCGG
>JAGFNQ010001098.1:108429-133780 GCA_024364735.1 Boesenbergia rotunda
AGCAACCAAACCCTGTGGTATCAAATGTGAGATTTATTGATTTCTAAATTTTCTCACAGCTGCTGAAAATTGTTGTACTAGTCGACTGCCCATAGGGCAGTCGACTGATATGCTATCAGTCTGAATTTACAGGTTTTTAGCCGAAATTTAGAAACTCCCAGAAATTTCAGAAAATTCAAAAAATTGTAAAATTTTGCGTACATGTTTGAAATGTTATACTCTATCAGGGAAAAATAATAAACCATATAAAATTTCAAACATGCACGTCTTTTGATAAAAACCCAAAAGTTTTGAAAAACACTATATTTTGTATCAACCTTTGAAACCAATTATGCAAATATATGACTTTTAAGAGCATGACACAATATGTAAAACATAAAATGGTTTTCAAAGGTTTAAAATGTCCAACTATGATCTTTGGCAAAGTGTCCATTGATTAAACACTTGTCTCCCACATAGTTGGTCTAGTTTTGATATTTTGATACTTTTAATGGTCCAACAATGTGCCACAAGCACAAGTGAGCCAAGTGTATCACCCTAATGGATCAAGCACCCTTTTTCAAAGCTAATGTGTCCAAGATCATTCTATACTTCCACAAAGCACATCCCAAGGCCTCTTCTTAAGGATGTAAATTCCGATTCGGGAAGAGGCTTTGTAAAGATGTCGGCTAGGTTCGACTTTGACTCAACATAGTGTAATTCTATGTCTCCCCTTGCCACATGGTCTCTAATGAAGTGATGTTTCACTTCAATGTGCTTTGTTCTAGAATGGTGAACCGGATTTTTAGTTAGGTTTATCGTGCTTACATTATCACATAAGACTTTGACCTTGGTGTAATGGAGCTCATAGTCCTCTAAGGTGTGCATGATCCAAAGGAGTTGGGAAACACATCCACCCATTGCCACATATTCTGCTTCCGTTGTTGATAGGGCAACGCATGGTTGTTTCCTACTACTCCAACTAACTAATGAAGACCCAAGAAATTGACACCCTCCACTTGTACTCTTCCTATCTAACTTGCAACCCGCATAGTCCGAGTCGGTGTATCCAATTAGGTCAACATTTGGGGTTCTAGGATACCAAAGTCCAACATTTAGGGTTCCTTTCACATACCTTAGGATCCTTTTGACCACAATTAAATGGGACTCTTTTGCACAAGATTGATACCTAGCACACATACCTACCGCAAAAAGTATGTCGGGTCTACTAGCAGTTAGGTATAGGAGGCTACCAATCATGCTCCTACATTGTTTAGAGTCTACCATTTTGCCTTCAAGATCACTATCCATTTTCACATTAGTTCCTATGGGCGTAGATGCTTCCTTAGCATGTTCTAAACCAAATTTCTTTAGCATCTCCTTAGTATATTTGGTTTGAAATACATGTGTACCTTCATTAGTTTGCTTAACTTGAAGGCCTAAGAAAAAGGTTAACTCTCCTACAAGACTCATCTCAAATTCATCTTCCATACATTTGATGAATTCTTGTAAGAAGTCATTATTTGTTGACCCAAAAATGATATCGTCTACATAGACTTGGGCAACAAATATGTCCTTATCCTTAGATTTTAGGAACAATGTAGGGTCTATTGTTCCTCTCCTAAACCCCTTAGACACCAAAAATGAAGAGAGCCTTTCATACCAAGCCCGGGGAGCTTGTTTCAATCCATACAAGGTTTTTCTTAATTTGAATACGTGTCTCGGATAGTTGGGATCCTCAAATCCGGGGGTTGTTCTACATAAACCTCTTCCTTAATAATCCCATTGAGAAATGTCGACTTCACATCCATTTGGTGGAGTGTAAAACCCATGTGAGCGGCATAGGCTAGTAGAATTCTAATTGACTCTAGCCTAGATACGGGGGCATAGTCTCATCATAATCTAATCCCTCAACTTGGTTAAAACCTCTAGCTACTAATCTAGCCTTGTTCCTAGTGATTTTACCTTGGTCATCTAATTTGTTTCTAAAAACCCATCTCGTAGTTACAATGGTACAATCAGTGGGTCTAGGAACTAGCTCTCAAACTTCACTCCTCTCAAATTGGTTTAGCTCTTCTTGCATGGCCAACACCCAATCAACATCTCCCAATGCTTCATCAATGGTCTTTGGTTCTAATTGGGAGATTAGAGCTATTTGGCTAGTCTGATCCCTAAAGTATGACCTAGTCCTTACTCCTTGAGTGACATCACCTACAATTTGGTCAATGGGATGATCATGATGATATCTCAAGGGTCTAGAGGTTGTAGGTTCATTTACTCCTTCTTCCTCATCCTCTAGGGTACTTCTTACTCCCCCTTGATCATTGCCCTCCAATTGTAGATCTTGAAGTCTTTGGGCAAGGGGTTGGACCTGTTCTATATCCTTATCAATTGAGGCCTTCCTAGGGTAGGTACTAGTGGTTTCATCAAATTTGACATTTGAGGACTCCTCAATCACTTTTGTCCTCTTGTTGTACACTCTATAACCCCTACTAGTCAATGAATACCCTACTAAGATTCCTTCATCGGCCTTTGATTCAAATTTTCTTAGGTCGTCTTTGGTGTTTAAGATGTAAGCTTTACATCCAAAGACCCTAAAATAGTGGACTTGGGGTACCCTTCCATTCCAAAGTTCAAAGGGTGTTTTTCCTAAAAACCTATGTACCAATACTCGGTTTTAAATATAGCAAGCGGTGTTAACTGCTTCGGCCCAAAAGTAGCTAGGAAGAGAGTATGCATTAAGCATAGTCCTAGCGGCTTCTTGTAGGGCTCGGTTTTTCCTCTCAACTACCCCATTTTGTTGAGGAGTCCTAGGGCATGAAAACTCATGCTTGTATCCATTTTCAACACAAAATTGTGTGAAGTTAGCGTTTTGGAACTCCCTACCATAGTCACTTCTAATTCGGTTTATTTTGGTATTCTTTTCATTTTCTACCCTTTTGCTAAAACCTACAAATATGTTTAGGGTATCATCCTTATGTTTCATGAAATGAACCCAAGTGAACCTAGAAAAATCATCTACTATCACTAAGCAATACTTACTCCCTACAAGTGATGGAGTACTATGACAGTCAAACAAGTCTATATATAAAAGTTCTAAGGGCAAAGAAGTGGTACTTAAAGTTTTACCTTTGTGTGATGCTTTTGATTGCTTACCCTCTTGACATGCATCACATAACTTGTTCTTTTCGTACTTGATCATTGGGAGCCCCTTCACCAATTCTTCCTTGGCCACTCTTGTAATGTTCCTCATGTTGACGTGTTCAAGTCTTCGGTGTCATAACCACCCTTCTTCTTCTTTGGACATGAGACACTTAACAACATTATTAGTAGCATAAGATAGATCAAGATAATACAAGTTTGCTTCTCTAAACCCTTCTAATATGATAGTGTTTGATTCACATTGTTTTATTACACATTTCTTAGCATGCAATTCTACTCTAAGCCCGGCATCACATAATTGACTTACACTTAATAAATTGAACTTCATATCCTTAATCAAGAGTACCTTATGAATAGAAATAGTGGGAGATACCTCAATTGTGCCCCTACCAATGATCCTTAACTTTCCACTGTTCCCAAAGGAGACCGTCCCTTCTCTTAGGTAGCTAATAGTAGTGAACTTGCTCACATCCCCGGTCATGTGTCTTGAGCATCCACTATCTACTATCCACAAGGTTGGGGTCTCCTTCACTTTTACCTAAACAACATGGAAAACACACTCTTTTGGTACCATATCTTTGATCCATAAGCATCATTTAAAAATTTCTTAGCTACCCATGCCTTCTTTGTAGTTCCCCTAGTCCCTAGTCTCCTAGATGCACCAATCCTACCGGTAAGTGAAACAAAAGCTACTTCCTTGGTCTTAGGCCTATAACCTAATCCGGCCTTGTTGTATACAGCCTTTTGACTGTTTATGATCATGTCAAGGTTGCTTGATCCTACTTGAAATTTTCTAAGTGCTTTTGTGAGGTCATCTATTTGTTTCCTTAACTCCTTATTTTCATTTTCAGTATATGAGACATGTGAAGAAGTAGAGCTAGCATGCAAATCCTTAAGTTTAATAGCTTCTACTTTAAGCATGGCAATTTCTTCCTTAAGATCCTTAATTTTGTTTCTAGCCTTAGCTAAATCCATGTTAGTGCTAGTAATGATTTTCACTAAAGTAGAAGAGGGTAAGTGGTATACCTCACTTACCGAAGCCTCTGACTCTGATGATGATGAGATGGAGGAGCTCTCATCTTCACTACTTGAACTCCGTTCATCGTCTGAAGAATCTGAACCATCTTGTGCCATAAGAGCGAAGTGGGAGACTTGCTCTTCTTCTTCCTCTGAGGATGAGGGATCGTCCCAGGTCGCCTTGAGGTTCGTGGCACTCTTCTCCTTTCCCTTTGACTTCTTCTTGTCATTCTTCTTCTTCTCTTCTTTCTTGTCCTCCCTCTTCTTCAACTGGGGACATTCGTTCTTCATGTGTCCCTCTTGGTGACAGTTGTAGCATATGATCTCTTTGGCCTTACCCTTACCTTTGGCCCCTTTCCTAGCATATGATTTGTTAGAAAAACTTTTAAATGCCTTACGAAACTTCCTTACCATAAAGGCTTCTTGGTCACTGTCCATGGAGGCGCTTGACTCCTCCGAGTCCGAGGATGATGAGTAGATCACCTTCTTCTTCTCCTTTCTCCTCTTCTTTTCTTTCTCTGCAACAAAAGCAATACCTTTCTCTTTTGCCGAAATGTTAGCTTGCTCGTGCAGTTCAAATTCACAAAATAGATCGTCCAATTTAACTAAGGACAAGTCCCTCGATACCTTGTAAGCATCAACCATGGATGCCCACAGAGTGGTCCTTGGGAAAGCTTGTAAGACATACCTGACGATGTCCCGGTTTTTGATTTTCTCTCCAATTACATGGAGCTCGTTGATCACTTCCTTTACTCTTCCATGCAGCTGACTGACGGTCTCGTTGCTCTTCATGGAGAGTGATTGTAGTTGGGCCACCAACAAGTCCTTCTTGGCTCTTCTGGACTCGTTTGACCTCTCGTTCAGTTCAACTAATTTGTCCCATAGTTCTTTGGTGCTCTTGAATGGCCCCACCTTGTTCAGTTGCTCCTTTGAGAGCCCGCATTGCAGTG
The DNA here is from genome assembly GCA_024364735.1 of Boesenbergia rotunda. NCBI lineage: Eukaryota > Viridiplantae > Streptophyta > Magnoliopsida > Zingiberales > Zingiberaceae > Boesenbergia > Boesenbergia rotunda. The sequence goes on from JAGFNQ010001098.1 coordinate 113,538, forward strand.
TGGTGGTGGCCTTGGCATTTGATTGCGCCCTCTTCATCACTTCTTATGACCATGTTCTCATAGGAGTTGGCTCTCCTCTTTCATCGACGGGCGCCTCGAAGCCATCTGCAACACTTATCCATGTTTCTATGTCATTCATAAGGTAGTACTGCATTCTACCTTTCCAGTACGCGAAGTCGTTGCCGTCGAAGAACGGTGGTCGTGCGGTGGAGTATCCCTCTTGAAACGCCATTTCAGATGTTCTGGTTGATTGTTAGATCTTCCAAAACGCACTCGCTCTGATACCAACTGAAGAATCGATGTGGCGTGCAGAGGGGGGTGAATGCACTTTTTCGGATCGTTGAACTCTGCAGTCTTGTTAGCGCAGCGGAAATAATAATATAAAAGAAATACAGAAACAATGCTAACACTTTCAGTTACTTGGTATCCACCCAGATGGGTGACTAGTCCAAGGATCCACGCCGCGAGCACCACTTTTCACTATCGAAAAGTCTCCTTTAGGTGGAGAAACCTTCATAGCAAGAGCTTCCTCTTTACAGATGTAGAAATGAGATGGAGGAAGCAAGGAATCACTTTACAATTTGGCAGCACTTCGTTACTGTACGGAACGGTACAGACACGTGTAACGAAGCCTCCTTTTATAGGTGAAAAGGATAGATTCGCAGTCTGTCCAGACGCCCACCAGTCGACTGCCCCAAGGGCAGTCGACTGGCTCGGCATTAAATGCCGGCCAACGGCTAGCCAACGGCTAGTTTTGGGGTATACCAGTCGACTGCCCCAAGGCCAGTCGACTGGTCCAAGGCTGCGAACTCTCTGTGGGTTTTGGCAGTCGACTGCCTCAGGGCCAGTCGACTGCCCTGCCTCCCAGATCAGCTCCAGCCACTCCGAACCCTCTCCTTCGCGTGTGCCTTCAGGTCTGCTCCCTTGGCTCGCCCCTTGAAGTCCTCTTCCTCTGGCTATCGTCCCTCGGATGCGCACACAAGCCTTCCCTTGGCTTGCCTCCATGCCACCCTTCGCGTGTGCCCTTTGAAGTCCACTTCCCGACTTGCCCTTGGAGCTCTCCTCCCTCGGCTCTCGTCCCTCGGATAGGTCCACCAAGTGTGATTCTCCAAGTCCTGCAAACTCAATCACACAAATCAAATACAACATAACACTCTAACTTTAAACTTATTCGCCCACACATCAAAACCATGATTTTCCAATCATTTAAAGGGCTGATTGCCTCAACATATATAAAGGACCCAAGGCAAGGCTTGGGGGAAAAAATCTTAGAGATGAATGCATAGACTCTCTCCCTCTCTTTCTCTCCTTCTCTTATCCCCTTCTTGCCGTGCGCCAACTAGCCCCTAAAGGAGCACCAGCCGGCCATCCTTTTGTAGTTAGTCTTCCAACTTCTCTCTTGGTTCGTCGCATTCTCGGAGAATCTAGTAGTTCTCGAGAACATGAAAATCGTGGCTTTGCGAACTCATCCCGAAGATACTCGGCGTGGACGCGAATAGAGGCGGAGCTTCCAAGGGACGCTTACGGTTGGATCTCGTCCCTTCCTTCGAGTTACGCGAGGTAATATGTAAATTAGTTTACGTTTCTGCAAAAAATTTTAAATGTATGATCATGTCTACACAAGATAAAATTGCATGCTTAGATGTGTGGTTAAATGATTTAGAGAAATTATTTATGCTAAACCTTCCGCTACACGTAATTAATTTTAAAATTACGAATCCGTATCCATGTCAACATGCAACCGGTACCAATAGTAACTGCGGTCCCCTCCTGGTCAAGTACAAGTTCCACTTCAGGTTTATGTTTTGGTGGACACTCAACTGAAGCAGATGATTCTTGGGTTCTTGCTTCCACCATGCATGTCCCTACACTTCCATGCTGATCTTCTGAATCTTCTAATGTATCAAGCAATGTTGGTGGTCCATGGGGCTTAGTGCAATCCCCTACACCTATAAATTTATCTGCAACGCATACTTTATCAATCATATCTGCAATAACCATATTAGAGAAATTAGGACCATCAACAGCTACATCCTTACAAAATAAAAGTTTAGAAGGGTCCTGTAAAATTTCAGAATCGAAATCAAGGTTGTTACAAGCTCTGCTATCCATCTTCTCCAATGCCTCTAAATCAGTAGGAATAGGTGATTCTTGGGGCTCAGTGCAATCCCCTACACTCTCAATCCTATCCTCTGGATCTCCTGATACATCAACCAATGATAGTGGTCCCTGGGGCTCAGTGCAATCCCCTACACCTGTAGATTCATCTGATTGTCCTGATCTTTGGGCTTGTGTTTGATTCACTTGATTAACCAATTGTCCCATTTGCCTTTCGAAGTCTTGAAGCTTTTGTTGCAAAATTTGTTGAAGCATCTCTTCTATCCTCTGTTGTTGAGCCTCACTCTCATTAGGATTCTCAAAGTCTCCTTGATTGGTGTGGAACTCCTGTTGGTCTTGAAATGTAGCATAAGGCTGCTGAAGACCATGAGTAGGCTGTGAATTCTGAAATTGGAGCTGTTGGGGCTGATAGAAGGGCTGAAATTGTTGTTGAAATGACTGATAATTAGGCTGAAAGGATGGTTGAACTAGCTGAGAATTATAGCCCTGAAAATTTTGATTTTGAAGTAGAAATTGCTGTGGTGAGGACTGAAACTGAGTAGGCTGACATCCTTGATTTTGTGGCTGAAAGCTTTGATTAAAAGGCTGAAATCCTTACTGTGGTTGTTGGAAATCTTGGAAATTTTGCTGAAACTGCTGAAATGGTTGAAAATTTTGTTGAACATTTGGATTATACCCTTGCTGAAAATTCTGAAATTGTGGTTGAAACTGCTGTGGTGGCTGATTAAATGGTTGCTGAAAATTTTAAAAATTTTGTTGAAACTGCTGTTTTGGTTGACTCCAAGGTTGGTTTTGCTGAAATTGTTGATAAGATTGCTGCAAATTCTGACAAGGTTGCTGGAAATTCTGAAAATACTGGTACTCTGCCATGGAACTGCTTGAATGAGTAGAAAAAATTTCCAATAGCCACCTGCAGTCCTGGCCAAAAACAAACAAAGAATAGCAGCAAATGTGTTAGTAATATGAGAAAAGTGTCCTAAGGCAATCGCCTTATGATTGTAAACATTTATTCTAATAAATGATAATTCACTATTTGAGTATACATGTTTGTGTATTTGATTGAGATCTTAAACTCATCTACTGAATCTCCGCAATATAATTCACAGCATAAGAGAATTTGTGATGGGATCACAACTAGTGATTATCTCTAAATGTGCAATTGTGAAGTATTGAAATTATCCCTAGTCGATGAATTGATAAAAACGGACACTATCAATTCTGTTGAGACTAGCATGGGTTATTCTCTAATCAGCTGATTCTCACTGGCTGGTGACATTGGGATGTCCGGAGATAAACATGGATGCTAGTTAAGGGAACTAGTTCATTGGAGTGACTAGCTGTAAGACTTCATATGGGAATCTACATGTAGATATGTCAATGAAGTTCTTACTGCAGCTTAAGTGCGACGTTCCTTTGACTTACGGTGTTCAAGTCATCTTGGTCATGGAGACTTATACTTTAACATCTTAAGCAAGCATCTCCAAAGAGGTGTGGACCCAGGATGATTGGGTATAAGCCGAAGTGCCCGAAGATGTTTGAACAGCCTACAAAGGATTCACCACTCCTTGCGAGGAGATGTATACCCAGGCCTATCGTCGGATTGTTACTCAAAACCTCTGGCCAGAGTATATCATGTTTAGAGTGCGAGTCTCTTAAATACATGAGAGTAATTAGAAATCCAAAGGATGAGAAAGACACTACTTGGGCTAGGTGTGACGTAGTCAGTCTAGTGGGGACTGACACAAACAGACCATGTCCTGAACCAAGTGGGTATAAGCTGGTGAAGGGAATGGGGCACGATTCATTAGAGCTGCTGAAGGGTTTCAGAATTACTTCTGTAACGACCCGAAAAATTCTCTTAATATTCTATGAAAATATTGAGCATGTTTAGATAATTTTCGAAGGATCTAGAAGTATTAATACGAACTTTGGGCTAGAAAATCCGTGTTTTCTCATTTAAATTGAGAAAACTAAGTACTAATGGGCCTTATATGGGCCTTTCTAGCACCATAATTATTGTTGGATTTTAGGGAAAAATTAGTATAAATATAAATAGTTTAGGAAAAATTAGTATAAATATAAATAGGATTTAATTAGACATATTAGCATGATTAGGGGTAAGTCTTAGTTTAATTTTCCTACTTAAATAGAGAAATTAGGTACTAATGGGCTTTAAATGGGCTCCAAAAATGGGTATTAATTAGGTGAATTTTATATAAATATAAAAGAATTTTATTTAGGAATATTAGCATAATTATGGAGAATTTTAGGGGAATTTTTGAAATAAAAGGGAATTTTCGAAAATTAGAAAAAGGGGTTTAAATAAAATAAAAAAAATGAAAATAAAGGTGCATGGGCCAAGGATTGAACCTTGGACCTCTTGTACAACCATGAATGCTTTAACCAACTAACCTAGCAAGGAATTCTTATAAGGAAAGGAAGTGGATGATGGTTAAGTAGTAGAAGAAGATGAAGGGCCATGGAAAACTCTTCATTTGCCTCTTTAAAGGAGCTATAAAGAGGGGGTTTGGGGGGTTACTTCTCTTCATCATCAAGTGCATTTGCTTCCCTCCTCCCTCCTCATTCTAGCCGAAACTCTAAGGAAGAGTTTCCCCTTGGAAAAGCTTCCACCAAGGCTCCATCACTCAAGATCTAAAGTTCTTACAAGGATTCAAGGACTAGGTGTGGTTAAGAGACATCAAGTCTTCTTCCTTCTCTCCATCCAAGGTCTAAAAATTTAGAAACCCCAAGGTAAGACTCCCTCACCTGTGGTATAATAGTTATCTATGATTTCCATGATTTTTAGCAGGATATATGGGTTAGTTCTTGGATGTGATGTTGAAAGGAAAGAAAAACCAAGGTCCTTAAGTTTATGGATTTCGGCCAGCATGATTTAAAAGTCTATAAATATGCTAAAAATCTTTATAATGTTATTTGATGTTCCCTCATGATGTGTAGGAGTTAAATATAATTTTTGGAAATTTTTGGAGTACCCTAGAGACCCTATGGGTTTCGGCCAACAACAAGGAAAGAAAATCCAAGACCCTAGGTTTGTGGGTTTCGGCCACCATGATTTTGGGGTCTATAATTATTCCAAAAATCCTGATAAAGTTGTTTAAGGTTCCCTTATGATGTTTAGTAAGTAAATATAATTTTTGGAAATTTTTGGAGGACCCTAGAGACCCTATGGGTTTCGGCCAACAACAAGGAAAGAAAATCCAAGACCCTAGGTTTGTGGGTTTCGGCCACCATGATTTTGGGGTCTATAATTATGCCAAAAACCTTGATAATGTTGTTTAATGTTCCCTTATGATGTTTAGTGAGTAAATATAATTTTTGGAAATTTTTGGAGTACCCTAGAGACACTATGGGTTTCGGCCAACAACAAGAAAAGAAAACCAAGAACTCTAGGTTTGTAGATTTCGGCCACCATGATTTTGGGGTCTATAATTATGCAAAAAATCTTGATAATGTTGATTAATGTTCCCTTATGATGTGTAGTAAGTAAATATAATTTTTGGGAATTTTTGGGGTACCCTAGAGTACCCTAGGGTTTCGGCCAACATGAAGGACCCATGTGTAAGGTTGGTTTTAAACCCTAAGTATATGTTTTTATGTTTTATCATGATATAAGGGAGATGAAGGGTGTTTATGTGAATGTTTCACATGGGCTAGATACCCTATAGGTTTCGGTCAAGTACCCTATTAGGGTGGAAAGCTAGGACTTATTTCAAGTAAGGGCCCAATGGCCCTATGGTAAGGTATGGGTAGGGTTTAAGCAATTGATTTGGGGTTTTAATGGAATTTCTCCATGCCCCCATGGCCTGGAAGTTTCGGCCAAGGATCTAACCTAGGACTAGAGTTGGGTTAAACCTACCAAGATGCTTGGGTATAGGTTATTAGGAGGTATGCTTAAGTAAGGTGGAAGAATACCATGTCAACTAAACCTTTAGCTTATAAGTCATGAAATATATGTTAGGTCATAGAATGTTTAGACATGTGCCATGATTTAGGAATGATATGTATGTATGACATGATGTATGAATGATATGTATGTATGCCATGTCTTATGAATGATATGAATGTATGCCATGCTTGTGTGTGTATGCCATGCTATATGAATGATGTGTACCTATGTCATGTCTAATAATGAAAATGATGAATGAAGGTTAAGTATGATGAATGAATGAATATGCTATGCATGATGATGCCTTTAAGGCATAATGATGATGAAAGAATGATGAACGAATGAATATGCTATGAATGATGATGAATGAAGAAGCATATGAAAGCATTTATTTTATTTTATGGGCTTGTACCGGACCTAAGTAAGGTCCACGGTTCTGGACTACCGATGATGCTGTCCACGGTTCGGGACTACCGATGATGCTGTCCTTACAGTTTGGGACTACCGATGAAGCTGTCCTTACCCTAGTAGGTCGAGATTAGCTACCTCGTATTTACTTAGGGTTGCACGCATATGATGAATGAATGTGGTACAAGCCAGGGCCCAATGAAAGTTATGATTATGTTAAAAGCATGTTTTCAAGATTAAGCATCCTTATATATATATATATATATATATATGCACGATTGCCACATGCATCCATTCATGTTATGCATTATGTTATGAAAAGTATGTTTACGAAAAGTATGTTATGAAGGTATGTTCATGCCATGATTTCATTTATGTTTATGCCATGATTTTATTTATGTTTTGATATTATTTGTGTTTATGCCATGATATTATTTATGTTTATGCCATGATATTATTTATGTTTATGCCATGATATTATTTGTGATTATGTCATGACTTTATGCTAGGTTAGAATGTCATGCTTTAATTATGTTTATGCTAAGTTAGGACGCCATGAGTTTATTGATGTTTATGTTAGCTTAGGATGCCATGATTTTATGCTAGTTTAGAATGCTATGCTTTAACTATGTTTATGTTAGTTTAGAATGTCATGCTTTAATTATGTTTATGCTAAGTTAGGACGCCATGAGTTTATTGATGTTTATGTTAGTTTAGGATGCCATGATTTTATGCTAGTTTAGAATGCTATGCTTTAACTATGTTTATGTTAGTTTAGAATGTCATGCTTTAATTATGTTTATGCTAAGTTAGGATGCCATGAGTTTATTGATGTTTATGTTAGTTTAGGATGCCATGATTTTATGCTAGTTTAGAATGCTATGCTTTAACTATGTTTATGTAGTTTAGAATGCCATGCTTTAATTATGTTTATGCTAAGTTAGGATGCCATGAGTTTATTGATGTTTATGTTAGTTTAGGATGCCATGGTTAATTATGTTCATGTTATGCTAGAATGCCATTATTTTGTTCATGCTCATGCTAGTATGGGATGTCATGATTGTAATTAGATTTATGCCATGATTTTATTTATGTCTATGTCAAGTATTATGTCATGCTATGAATGTTTACGATGTTTATGTTATGTCAAGAATTATGCCATACCCGAATGTTTATGGTTATGTTTATGTCATGCTATGAATGGGGTGAAGCTATGTCCATGACATGTCAAATGAATGCTAAGTGATGTTAAGGATGATGTTCTAAGTAAAGCGCTAAGAGTGCTAATGTTTCATATGTTTATGATTAAGTGACGGACGGTTTTAGTGAGTAGGAAAGAGTTTTACTAAGCCTGTGTGCTTATAGTTTTATTTTCTTATACCGCAGATCACGCAAAGGAACAGTAAGGAAGCAGCAGGAGGGCATTGTAGAATGTGTGTGATAGTGACTTGGCCAAGAGACCATATGTTTGCTTGTCTTATGATAGAACTTTACCTTTACTACTAAGTACTTGAATATGACTATGACTCTATGATATGATGCTAAAGTATGACAGAATGCTAAAGTATGACATGATGCTAAGTATGACATGATGCTAAGTATGTTATGATGCTAGGAATGGTAGAAAGTGCATGTAGGTGTAAGTTTAAGGTTTTCCGCTGCATTATGATGTCTACATGCCCTAAGTATGTTAACGTAACGCCGCTTTATGGTGGTCAAAGAAAAAAAAAAGCGGGTGTTACAACTTCTGAGGTCAACCGTTGATCTTTCGATTAATTGGGGGTCATGATGTACTACTAGGTGCCACTCATGACCGTTCTATAATTGGTTAATTATAGACGGCCAACATAAATCGAAAGTCTATTTAGTCACACGCACTACGAGTAATCCGAGAGATTTAAAACGAGTTGAAAATTGGATTTTCTAATCAAGAGAAATAAGTCGAATCTGAGTTAATCAGAGGCGCAACGGAAACCTAAAATTGGCTAAGTCTTTTGAAGGCTTGTTGGGCGAATTAAATGAGTTTAATTCGCGATTGGTGGGGCTTGAAGTGGCCGGCCAAAGAGGGTGCCCACCCTCTTTGGTTTGGCCGGCCACATTAAAGGGAGAAAACCATTTTATTTGGTTTAATTAATAAAATAGATCTAGCACGATTTATTTTATAAATTATGGATAAATAAATTTATATAAATAAATTTATAGAAATTTATTCTTTTATGGAATTAAAATAATCCATGAATTGGTTTATTTTAATTTTATAAAATCAATTATGAATTGATTTTTCCATAATAAGAAAGTTTATAAATTTCTTATAAAATTTATTCCATAATAAAAGGAGAGAAGGTATTTGTTTTATTATAAAGTTAGTTATAATAAAACTTGGTTTAAACGGAATAATTAATAAGAGAATTTATAGGATAAATTTCTTATGTAAAATTCCGTTAAAGAGGAGACTTAGCAAGGGAGAAGCAACTATATAAGGAACCAAAGGCAAGCCTTTAATTCCTAATTGATAATTGAGTTATCAAAAGATTGGAAGCTCCCTCTCTCTCTTATTCTCTTCTCTTCTCTTCTCTCTTCCCCATTAGGGCTGGCGCCCCTTAATAGGATTAGGGTCGGCTCCCCTTCATCCCACCTAGGGCTGGCGCCCCTAGCACACCCTAGGGTGGTTACCGTGAGCTATCAAGAAGAAGGAGAAGCCAACCAAGAAGAAGAAGAAGCGGATCACATCTCCTTCCTTCTCGGAATTCGATTCCGATTCTTGATGGTTAGTTTCCATTCTTTTCTCTTGTTGTTCTAGTTGTGCTTTTAGAGAATCTAGTAGTTCTCGTTGGCACAAAACTCGTGACTTTGCGAAGTCATCCCGAAGAGAACTCGGCGTGGACGCGAATAGAGGCGAAGCTTCCAAGGGACGCTACGGTTGGATCTCGTCCCTTACTTCGAGTTACGCGAGGTACTTAGTAAATTAGTTTACTTTTCCGTAAAGTTTTAATTTATGATTATGTCCACACACCATAAGGTTGCATGCTAGATACGTGGTTAAAATAATTTAGGAAATTATTTTATGCTAATTCTTCCGCTGCACGTAAAAATTTAAAATTTTACGAACCCGTATCCTTGTCGACATGCACCCGGTCCCAACAAAATGTATACAAAAGATAAAGCAATCAAGAATAGAATCAAAAGATATAATTATCAAGCACTACTATACTCCCCGGCAACGGCGCCAAATTTGATAACCGTTTCAGTCGTATCACGGTTTCAAATACAATTTAAGTATCGAACTCCTCTACACTAATGTAGCATAGAGTAACTCGAGTCGTCTCCCAACGAGTGTTGTCAGTGCATGATAATTCTCAGGATCGTATGTTATTGCTTTTGGGTTTTGGATATGAAACTGGGTTTTGGATTCGAACGTTAATACTACGAAAAGAAATAGCGAAGCAAGTACGAAATTTAGTTCTGATTAATGAAAGACAAAGCAACTAGGGAAATCTAGTTTAATCTGGCTACAATTGCAGTAAAGAAAGGACAACTTGAAATAAAGCATTAACGAAACTAAACATAGAGCAAAACTACAGCATTAAAGAAATCTAATCTAACACTAACTTAATTGCATGTAAATGAAGACATGAAACTTAAAGCATAGGAAAAGCAATACAAAATAACAGCTAAGCAAGTAAGAAACTTCACAATTTAAAATAATTGTTCTAAGAGGCATTTAACCAAACACCATATAGGCATGATTTAGATTGCTTCAAGAACATGCAAATTGCAATGGAAAGATTCATCAAATACAAGCATTTAACAATTAAACACATAACATTCAACAACCAAACACCAACTCGATAAAGCTGCTGCCGGAATTGATGAACTGTGAAGGAGGAAGCTACTGCCGAAATTGATGAAGTTCTGCTGGAATTAAAGCTGTGAAGAGATGGCTGCCGACTACTGGAAATATACAGCTGGATGCTGATGAACTGCTGGAAATGGAAAGAATAGAACTGCTGGAATTGGAAAACAACTACTGGTAAGAAATGGAAATGCTGTGAAGAGAAAGCTGCTGGCTACTGGAATTGAAGGACGGCTGTAAATGAAAACTAAGTGCCGAAGAAATGAAATCTGCTGATGAAAAACTCTACTGATCTGATGAAGGTGGATCGTCGCTCCCGAGCAACCGCATACAAGAGTGAGATGGCGAGGATGGTGGAAAGTGGATGGAGAAGATCTGATCGAGTCGGGAACCCCTCAAAATGATCGATCGAAGCTCCGGTCGGCGGCAATGAAGATGGAGGAGAACCCTCTTCGAACCCAAAAGAGAAGCCCTTGCTCTCTTCTCTTCGAACTCGAAAGAGAAGAGGTGGAGATGGAGTACCGGCCGGCGACGGTGAGATGATGAGGAGTGGCCGGCGGTGAAGGTGAAGAAGATGAGTTGAGACGGGAACCCCTCGTCTCAATCGCCTCTCCCCGATCGCTCTCCGTGGAGAAGATGATTCTCTTTGTCTGTGCGTGTGGCAAACCCTTATGAGCGTGGGCTCACGGTTCAGCCTTGGTTCAGTTTTGATTCAGCCAACAAATGGGTTCAACTTTGGGTTGACCCAGCCTCAGCCGCAGAGCTCACAGCTCAGCCCAGTTCAGTGGTTCGGTCAGCCAAGCCAGCTTCGGTTCAGTCCAGCTCAGAAGTTGGGTTTGGCTCAGCGGTTCAGCCCAAAACTTGGGTTCAATCTTTAATTCCTTAGCAACGGACGACTGAGATCGATTTGACTGCATCCAACAGTCGAATCTCTTCAGATCTGAACCAAACTCCACAGATCCCAATTAATGGTCCTGATCTACCTGTTCCCAGCTCGGATTAACCTGATCAGTGGTGGATAGTCCAGATCATCCCTTTTCTTGAATGGATGGTCTAGAACATCTTGAGCTTGATCCAACGGTCAGATTAGTTCTGATTTGGCTGAAATTTTCATATCTTGATCTATGGTCATGATTGATTCTATCTTGAACTCAGATTGACCAGAAGTTGACCGATGGCTCAGATCTAGCCATTTTTGGAATGGACGGCTCCTATTAATCCGATGCTTGATCCCTTTGATCTGGATCCAATGCTGACTCAAGTCTGACCCGATTTGATTTAGGTCCATGATCATTTGAAGTCTACAAAATGATATTCAAATTTAGTGCCAAAAAAAATATCCCAAATATACAAAGATTTGAATTAAAAGTCAAAATAGGGGAAATACATGAAACCTAATAAATTGCAAACTTAAGCATATAAAATATAGATCAAACATGGATTTTAGAGTCTAAAACAATCAATAAAATGGTGGTTATCAGCAAGCCAAAGGAGTGGACTTGAAGGCACACGTGGAGGAGGGTCGTTGAAGTGAGGAAGAGTGTTTGTAGAAGCTAGGTAGTCGATTGGTGATATAACAGTCGACTGCCAGTAGAAACAGAAACTCACAGAATGTTTCTGACCCGAGAATGGTCGACTGCCCTAGGAGCAGTCGACTGGTAAGCTCAAAAACTAGCCGTTGAGAGAGTCGTTGGCTGGCTAGTTGAGTGGGACCAGTCGACTAGTAAATGGTCAGTCGACTGGTGGCGAGGGTTTCAGTTTTGAGTTCTATTTAAGAGAACTCGGGTTGAGCTGAGAACTCTTGACGAAACAAGCTTGGTTAAGGCTTGTTAGTAGTCTCTAGAGCTCAGAGGTGTACTCAAGGTTGTGGCGAGGTTTCTCTACCCACAAGGTGTTACGCGAGCTAGCCGGAGGGCATCCGAGGAGTGATCCGCCGAAGGATCGATGGATCGTCCACCTCACGGACTGTCGTGGAGTAGGAGTCTTCATCTCCGAACCACGTAAATAGGTTTGTTAGCATTTTTTAGTTTTATTTTAGTATATTCCACTTGCGCAACTAACCTTGTAGGAAGAACAAACCGAGAAATTACTATTCACCCCCCTCTAGCAAGGCGTAACGATCCAACAAACTAATGTCATGTATATATACTCTAAACAAGTGTAATAGTAATACGTTGAGATTGACATGTTGGTCAACTGATAACTTGATCTCACAAGTCATAGATATAAGATATCAAATTAACACAAGGATATATATTAAAGAATATATACTGAATTGACCCACCATGAGAAATTTCATAGATTATTATATGTGTCATAAATATTCTCATAATAACTAGTAGTATAAATAGTCCTTAAACCTAAAGTCATTGTAATTCCCCATTTAAGGAGTTGTGTACTTTGGCATCGACAAATGTCACTCGTAACAAGATGGACTATAAAGTCATTCACTGTGTATTCTATGATCTATGCAAAGGGATGTGAGTGGTGTAGATGAGATTTATCCCTTTCATATAATGGAAGAGATATTTGTGGACCCCTTAATTGAGTAGGACTATTAAAATATATGATCATGCTTAAATAAGTAAATATGAGATATTAAACTTATTTGGTTAAGTGAGTCTATATAAAGAACATGAAACACATAGATTGATCAGTGGATGACATAATTTATATCTCATATATCAGTCTAGATATCAAAGACAAAAGGAATGAGTTATACGAGATAATGGTCACAGAAAGGTTAAGCCGGATCTCGACATTCTCGTCACTTGGGGTAGCATTGATGCATTGCTAGATATCATTATTGCTTATGTATTAAAATTGTTTTAAAAGTATTATCAACGTTACGAGAACCTAATGGGTCACACATAGAGTATATTGATTTGAAGATTGATTTATTTTATAGTTTCGAACCTTAAGCTTAATCCTACTATAAGAAACCCTAATGGTTAGTTTTTTTTATCGTCACCTTAAATACTATCATTAGCCAGAATCTCCAACTCCTGGAGAAGGTCAAAGGTTGAAGACTCTCTAACTTCTTGAGAAGGTTAAAAGGCTTAAGACTCACTAAAAAAAATACCCGTATAGGAATAATTTTTTTGACTTTCAAGAGTAGTTTTCAATCACCCTAACACTTTTATAATCAGTTTGAAAACCACTTATATTATTCTTTGTAGGTATGGTTTGAAACCAATCTTACACATTGTATATAACTATAAATTTAGAAACAGTTCAAACCGCTCTAAAACCCATAAAGTGTAAGAACAATTTTAAATTGCTCCTACCATTGTAATAAACTGAAATGTTAGAATCATCTTCCCAAACAAACTTTACTCTTTCACTTGTATTCTTGAACCTCTCCTCTTCCTTAAGTACACGCTCTCCAGTTCTTACGCTTGCAACACACCAATCATTAGTCTCAATAATTTCGTTTGTGGACTTAACTAGTGTTTAATCCACAATCGGATCGATATTTTTATTATATAACAGTTTTGCTGTGCACTTGCAGTAGACGATAATAATTTTTTACACGGTTGCCGAGGACTATTTGTGATTAACATTAGTCAACAAGTGATTTAGTTACTCTATAGGAATTTAATATTAATATATATAATTTTATTATTAAATAAATTATATTACTTCATAAATTTATTATTAAATATATTATACAAATCAAATAATCTATGATAAAAATATAAAATTAATAAATAAACGAAAGTTAGATTGATAATTTAATGAATTAAAAAACTTTATAACAAATAAATTTAAAAAATGGCTCAATAAAAATATAAAATAAGGGTAAATTTTCTTAAATTCCCACTTCCAAATTCACATTTGCATGTAATCCTACCCAAATTTTTATTTACATGCAGTCCCTGATGGGATTGACAAGACAGTTTTGTGAGTATTATTTGAAGAAAGTTGAGTATAAAAGTTAGAAATTGAGTATGTAAGGTTGCATCCACCACATCAAGAAACTGCATACTCAATTTTCACTCTTTTATACTCATTTTTCACTCTGTTATACTCATTTTTCACTGATGTATACTTAATTTTCACTCTTTTATACTCAATCTATTAGGGAGTTAACACAAAGAAAAACTCAAATGGAGAATGAATGCAGAGTTTGACTTACCGTTAGGGATTTAAAGCAAATTTACCGATAAAATAACCCATATTAAAATTGTTTAAATAAAATCAATTAACGTATATTGAATTACGCCTCCAAACAATCGGTTTCCTTGGATGATCCAGGCCGCTCGTTAACCGGCCCAAGGATGTGATTTTGATTTCTATTCCGTGCCGGAGGAGATGGGCTAAGTCTAATTCCATCTACTAATTTTGTCCAATATCCAAGCCCTTAACGCGCGCGCTCTCTTTCTCATCGTACTCCACATTTATCCTCGGAGGCGCAATCGTGAGACATGGACTTGTAGACTATCAGTCATCCACCGTATGCTTCCCAATTTACCCCGTCGATAAAAAATTTCTAAAACCAGACCGATCATACCCAACTGATTAATCATCTGTTTTCTTTATTTTGTAACTCAATAAGTTCTTCCTTCACAACCACTTAATTTCGGGGGCTAGTTATCCCAGATGACTATGGCATTTATCAATTCTTAATTTACTCTAACGAGAAGACAACAAGGAAGTTGACATCTAAGGAAGAGCCGTACGTACGTACTTTCTGATTTATGCGGAAGGCCAGTGAAAAACTACGATGAAATCAGATCGATCACTTGAGGCTTAATCGATTTGAAGAGCTGATACTGGATTACCAAACAAAATGGATATAACAATAAAGCCGAGAACATGGAAATAAGTACAGTCCGTGGATACCTCAAAAGTAAGAGGAAAATGAGAAGAGACCCTGCCACAACCTGTCAGCCACAAACAAGAGAGAGAGAGAGAGAGAGAGATATTCCTATTTACAACATCGAGACCGCCGCCAGAGCGAGGTCCAGAGGATTGTTACCCTAATCTCTGGCGGTGACAAGGGCAGGGGAGCGCACTCCAAGCGCGTGCGGCGGGGGCGGTGGGAGCGTCTGGGGCGGCGACGCGAAGGGGAGCCTTCGGAGGATGAGAAAACGGATGCGGCGGGGAAAGGGAGCGCCTCGGACAAGCTGCTCCAGCACCCGCGCCACCAGAGCCGTGTACTCCTCGAGCAGCTCCGCCACGACCGACACCAGTATCATCTTCTCCTCCTTCTCCGGCCTTCGAATCCCCCGGGCAGATCCCAAATTCCTCGTTCGCTACGGGAGACCGATGGCGAAAAGCCTTGATGGAGTAATCGAGAAGACCGTCATGATTTTTATTTTTATTTTTTGTTGTGATTTAGAATCAGCAAGATGGGACGAGAAGAAAACTGAAAACGGGGCAGCTTTGAGGAGTGAGCATGGGAGATGTTCTGGGGGTGGGTTTCTATCCACTTCGATCTTATCCGCTTTCGAAATCTGATGTCGTCCTCCGACCCTAAGGACCGGGACCCGTTCATCGGAACTCGCGTTATCAACTCCGCTGGCTCCCAGCTTCTCTCCCAGTGGATTGAGATAATTGCGAGTCTGGGTGGATCCCAGCTTCTAATTGTTGATGTGATAGGGTATTGATTTGTGGCAATGCTAGACTTTAACAATTAAACCCGGGGCCTGTCTCATTATTTAAAGAAAAGACAAAGCAATAACTAGAATCTAATAGACTTGGTATGTTTTTTTTTCTTTTGAATATTCGTATGAATCCTGATCCGATATTTAGTTGGTATAATAATTATTTTATTATTTAATTAAAACTCTGAATTATTTATTATTAAATTTTTAATTAATTTGATATAATTCAAAATTGAATTAAATTAATATTTTTTCATACAGAAAAAAATTATTGAGAGATCATCGATTCGGATCTCACAAGATCAAATCTCTGTATTTAATTATTTTAATTTTATAATTTTATTATCTTTCATAAATATCTTAACATATTACCATTTAGTGGTTTCATATTGGAAAAAATATATGGTAAAAAGTGTTTTAATATAATTAATCAATTTAATATATTATAGTAATTGTGTCATTATTACATGAAAAATATATCAATGTATATGAAAAATGAATCAATGTATTTATTTATTATTATTACTATTTATTATTTTATTAAAAATCAGATACTCTCAATAAATTTGATAAAATTTAAAATTAAATTACATTAATCTCTTTTTATATCAAAAATAATTTCATGAATTATTAATAATTTCAACTTCTTATTCTTCAAATTCTAAAAATTTAGAAAATAAAATCATAAATTTTAAAAAGATAAATTTATAATTATAAATGTTAAAAAGAAAATTTATATTTTAATCTAAAATTACAATTTTAAAAAATACTACAAAAAAATTAGGAATATCTAAGAAATATTTTTCTGTTTGGAATATATCGACGGAATATATATTTCGGTAGAAACTACTAATGGAAAAATATTACGTCACAAAATTTGCAAACCGACGAAAATAATTTCAAGATTCCCGATAGAATTATGATTTCATCAAGAATATCCAACGAAATTTATTTTGAAAATTAAAATTATATTTTAAAATTTTTAAAATTATAATTTTATATTTTAGCTAAATAAATTTTTATTTTAAGTAAAATAAAATTTATATATATTTATGTATAATTCATTCAACGTATTTGCACGATCTCCAGTTATAATAAAAAATCATTGAGGGGAAAGCTGCTCATTGTAGATATTATTGCAAATTTTATTAAGGAATGCATTTAAATTTATAGAATATCAAAATATTTTATTTGTTTTTTTTACTCATTCGTGCATTGTTTATTCAAAATATCTCTATGCTATTTCTTAGCTACACTATCACTCAACGAACATGACTATTTACAATTTTATATTATATGGTTAAGATAATTGTATATATGGTTAAGACATAGAAATAAGACAAAAACGATGGGACAGACGCTTCGCTAAATGAAATGAATAACGATTTGTTTCGATTATTCCCCCGTACGATCTATAATAAATTAATCAATGCCCTAGGCTATGGTGTAGTAGTAGGATAATTAATTACTATCTTAGATATCTATGATTTAATCTTCAACTATGATATATTTGTAAGAATTTTTCCTCCAAATGAGGCACGAATCCTGGGAGGCTGAGCTTCTAAACCGCCCACTGCGAGCGCTTCCTGATTTACCCTGATAGGCGATGGGAAACTTTCGTGGGGTCGGACCGATCACCTAAGGTTGGGAAAACCTCATTAATCATTCTATAATAGATTAATCAAAGCTAATTCAAGATGAGAGATAACGATTTATTTCATTATATCTTAATGGTATAGTGTTCCTGCGATTAGATTATTGCCATGTGGCAGGGTCTTTTCTACGTAATTTTCCTCTGATATGTTTAGTCGAGTCATATCAACCAACGACTATAATAAATAAACTGCGATGTCTCGAGATTTGCAATTCTCACCGTCCACGCGTCGTGCATCTATTCCTTCGCACGAGAGCTACTCCATCCCTATAAAATGGAAAGGCGAAAGTGACCTTCTGTATTCTTGCACCACTAACTATCAGAACTTGCGCCTCCTGTCCTTGCCGGCTAGAGTTTTTCTTGCTAGAGCTTCTTCTTTGGGTGTAAGTCCTGTCCGTCTCCATCTTCCTCTCTTCTTCAATATCATGGGCAAGGAAAGAAAGGTCAGGGTAGAAAGGAGAGACCTGAAGGGGAAGGGACATATCGTCCGGAGTGGTACGAGGTCACTTCGTCAACGGTCAACCCTACCACCTTGAGGGCCGCTTGTGAGGCCTATGGCATTTCGGCGGAATTAGAGGTCAGGGTCCCTAGGACAGACCAGTCTCCAGTAGAACCCCCCCTTAGGATTTTATACCTTCTTCCTAGGGCAAGTAGAGTTTGTCCTTCAGTTTTCGATTCCTCCTTTTTTTCATGGTCATCTCTAAGTATTTCGATATTCCCTGGCATCAAATGACTCCAAACACCTTCGCTTAGATAGGCATGACATTTATCCTGTTCTGGCTATTTGGCATACCTTTGACCCCCCCCCCCCACGTTCTTTCAATTACTTCTTCCTCCTCAACCTGACATCTAGGGGAGTCTTTAGCTTTACTACTCGCCCCGTCCATAAATTCATCGGATGCATCCCTTCTTCCTGTTAGTAGGAGCCCTAGATGTAATTATGTGATGATTGACTATAGATTTTTTATATCATATTCTACCATTAATAAAGGCATGTTTAGTTATTATACTTTATATTTGTGCCAAATAACTAAGTATAAAAATATCCTTGGGTAGTATGTTTTTATCTAAATCATATCGATTGGTTGAATCGATAGTGAGATAATGTAAAAAACACTATACTAAACCATTCCTAGTCAATCATTAATATTCAAGGACAATATTAATATATGAGACTAGCATGTAGGTCAATTGATGTCTTGAGCTCACAAGTGATAGATACATGATATTAAGTTGACACATGGGTATACATTCGAGAATATGTACTGCATTGACCCGCCATGAGAAAGTTTCATATATTATCATATGTGTGTCATAAACTTTTTCATGCGACTATTAGTATGAATAGTACTTAGACCTGAAATCACTACGGTTCTCTACATAAGGAGTTATGTACTTTGGTATCATCAAATGTCACCCGTAACAGGGTGGACTATAAAGGCGATCACTGGGTATGTAAATGAATTATGCGGATGGATGTAAGTGATGTAGATGGGATCTATCCCTCTCATATGATGAGAGTGATATCTGTGGGCCCCTTGATCGAGTAGGACTACTAAAATGCTTGGTTATGCTCAAATGAGTCAATATAAGATATTGAGCTCATTTGTTTAAGTGATTCTACTCGGGGATCAAGAAACACAAAGATTGATTGAGGATGACACGGTCTATGCCTCATTGGTCAATCTAGATATCGAGGATAGAAGGACAAGGTCATATATTGTCATAGTCACGGAGATTAAGTCGGATCTCGATTTTCTCGTCACTTGGGTAGCAATGATGTATTGCTAGATGTCGCTCATTACTTATGTGTCTAAAGTGGTTTAGACACATTGCTAATGTTACGAGAACCTATTGGGTCACACACTAAGGACACGATGCTTCAAAGATTAATTGATCTTAGTTTGAGTAAGATTTGATCCGAATTGGATTAATTGAGTTAGACTCAAGTGAATCCAATTGGATTATGTGATTGAGATATAATTTGAGTTAGACTCATTTATATTAGACTCAACCACATTTAAATGAGATATTAATTATAAATTAATAATAGAGGAAGATAAAAAGTTCCTCTTCATTGGACGAAGAGAAGTTGAAGAGTCACATGAGAAAATGTGCTCTAATTGAGTTTGTATTGACATTAAAGAGGGAAGTTAAAGGGATAAAAACTCTTCATATTCATAGGATAAGTATACAAGAGTTTTTCTTGTCATTTGGATGAAAAACTTGACATTTTTCCTTCCACTCCTTCTCTTGGCCGAAAACCCTCTTCTCCCTCTACTTCTTGCTTTTGTGAATCTCCTCTTGTGTCTAGCACCATCAAGGTGATTCTTCTCTGAATCTTGAGATATCGTGTTCATGTGGATACGCATAGAGACACGGACAGTACCTCTGACAAGCGGGATAAGCGAAGGGCACACGCCAAAGGTATACCTATACGATAGGAATTTGTAAATTACTTTGTATGAGTTTTCTTTGCATGGGATCGCTCATGGGATCTATATTTCTACTGTAATTTTTAAATATTTTTGCTTATAGATCCCTACACTTCTCATAAGGATGGAAGGAGTGTTTTTTTATTCAACTTTCCGAGTGTTCCTTCTGCCCGACTTGCTGATGAGAAGATTTTGTTGGGATTCCTGGTCGTGCATGGGAAAACCTCTTCATGTCCCCGGATTAAAATTTTTCAATCTG
>JAGFNQ010001098.1:135213-153921 GCA_024364735.1 Boesenbergia rotunda
GGGTTCCTCAGCAGTAGAGACAAAATCCATGTTTACTTCCCAATCCATGTTGTTAGGGGCATTAAGTTAGTTTTCTCTTTGAATTAGGTCAAGTGGGTCTAGATCGATTTTAAAGCACCTGAGAATCATAACAGTCACACACATTAGATTTTGAAAAATAAATTGACTCCTCAAAACAATTTATTACAAAATCTACCAACACCTCAGAACACCGAGAATTATACATGCCACGTTAGTGTGGACGTATACGAATTCTACATTTGTGAGAGGAGGTTTTACCCATTAATTTTACTATCTTGTCAACCTAACTTTTTGACAAGTAAAATTAATAGTTGGTCCTCTTCGACCCTACAAATAATAGCAATGACTCCGTTGGGGAGGATACTAATATTTACATCTAAGTGTTTACGATTACACGACAATAAGAAAATTATTTCCGATTATGTCTTTTACGTTGGGGAAGTACACACACTCTTTAATAATTTCCTATAATCTTTTCTAACCCAGTGATCCACAGAACAAGCCTATCCGTCATGGAGGAAGGCACTCAGAGCCAGCACGCGGGCTTGTTCGCATCACTTGTTAGATTGTAATGGAGGCCGTGCGACCCTTAGGGTCCCTCTCCCACTTAGTTATTTGCGTTTGAGATTTTTCACATGCATACACACAACAGACACATAAACCAATAATAATAGTGCTATGAAAAAATCCTAGATTTTTCCAACTATTATGGCCTTAGTCTCTAATGTGCCTCCAATTGTGTCGTCACCTCGTCCACTCCATCCTATCCATGCGCAAGCCACCATGAAGGATTCCCTAAGCCGAGATGACTAGCTTACTTATTTACATCCATTGATCCTATACTCCACAAAGGAGTGTACATGTCATCTAGATTAAAAGTAAATAGAAAGCTTGGCTAAACATGTGCCATAATTAATTACAAAAATTAAATAACTTATCTAGTCTCATCATCCCCGAGAATTCAATTAATTTACATCAAACACAATCAATCACATATAATAATCACAATTGCCATAATAGTTGGAATTTAGTGCCTGCAACACAAAGTTAACCTACGCACAACCAAATATTATCCAGCAAAATAATGTACATGATAATATGCAGAAAAATAATCGAATCCAAAACACACAAAACCGGAAACACAGCTCTGATACCAGTTGTTGGTTATGTATGGCTTGGCGGTTTCCAAGACAACCACGGGGTCGTACCTAAGAGACCTCTCTATGGCTATGGATTAAAAATTTAATCCGAATAGAGACTCATCCCTCTAACGACCGTCTCATCGTCGTGTTAATTAATCCAAGTTACAACTTAGCCAAAACCATGGTTAAGGCTTTGTAACTTTCCGGATTAATTAACTATGGAAAAGACGATGATTGGATCGCCAATTTTTGTATTTATCTTCGGGGTCCAGTTAGTTAATTATTATCCATGACAAACAATCAAAATAATTAACAAACACACATAAAATGACGAGGCATAAAATCATGGCACAATTAAACATAGCAAAAGTAAAACGGAGCTCTGGAGAGTTATACCTCGTCGTTTACCTCACAGTCTTCTACCTTATGACCCTCCCCTCCTGGACATCATGTGGGCGATGATCTACCAAGATGCGGAGTCACCAAAGTCCATGAATTAACCACCTTTCCTCAAGCTTCTTCCAATCACCAACACAAACCCTAGCAAGCTAGGGTTAGCTTGCGCCGACGATCTTTCCACCTCTCCTCCTTGCACCGTCGGCCACCTCAAGCTCCAAGGTCTGGCCGCCACAAGATAGCTCCGAGAGGAAGGTATGGAAGATGAAGGATAGGAGAAAGATCGAAGGAGAAACTCCTTTCATCCTTCTCCAACCTGAAGTTGCCGCCGCCGGGAACTTCTTCCAAAAATGCCGCCGTCGGAGCTAGAGGAAGGATATTCCTCACCGTCGATCACCCCCTGTCTCTTCTCGTGTGCGGTCTCAAGCAAGGAAGAAGCTAATAAGGAGAATAGAACAATTCTTCTCCCCTTTGAGCCTTTCTTCCACCAAGCTACCGGCGCCGCCTTCTCCTCACCGCCGTCGATTTCTCTTCCACTCTCCAGCCCCGCCGATCACCAAACGAGGAGCATAGCCTCTCCTTTGATCTGTGAATGTCGGATGATGAACTATGAAGGAGACAAGAAGGAGAAGAAGGAAGAAAACCAACCTTCTCCTTCTTGCGCCGGTGACCTAAGAGAGAGAGAGGGGGTTTAGGGATTAGGAAATTGAGATTAATATGATTAATTCTCAATTAATTGTGGATTAATTCATTAAGCCTTGTTTCATGACTCCTATGGGGTATTTATAGGTGTTAGTGATATGAGAGAGGTGTCCTAAGGCAATCGCCTTATGATTGTAAACATTTATTTTAATAAATGATAATTCACTA
The DNA here is from genome assembly GCA_024364735.1 of Boesenbergia rotunda. Lineage (NCBI taxonomy): Eukaryota > Viridiplantae > Streptophyta > Magnoliopsida > Zingiberales > Zingiberaceae > Boesenbergia > Boesenbergia rotunda. The sequence goes on from JAGFNQ010001098.1 coordinate 137,643, forward strand.
TTTGAGTATACATGTTTGTGTATTTGATTGGGATCTTAAACTCATCTACTGAATGTCCGCAATAAATTCATAGCATAAGAGAATTTGTGATGGGATCACAACTAGTGATTATCTCTACATGTGCAATTGTGAAGTATTCAAAATATCCCTAGTCGATGAATTGATAAAAACGGACACTATCAATTCTGTTGAGACTAGCATGGGTTATCCTCTAATCAGCTGATTCTCACTGGCTGGTGACATTGGGATGTCCGGAGATAAACATGGATGCTAGTTAATGGAACTAGTTCATTGGAGTGACTAGCTATAAAACTTCATATGGTAATCTATATAGATATGTCAATGAAGTTTTTACTGCAGCTTAAGTGCGATATTCCTTTAACTTGCGGTGTTCAAGTCATCTTGGTCATGGAGACATATACTTTAACATCTTAAGCAAGCATCTCCGAGGAGGTGTGGACCCAGGATGATTGGGTATAAGTCGAAGTGCCCGAAGATGTTTGAACAGCCTACAAAGGATTCACTACTCCTTGCAAGGAGATGTATACCCAGGCCTATCGTTGGATTGTTACTCAAAGCCTCTGGCCAGAGCATATCATGTTTAGAGTATGAGTCTCTTAAATACATGAGAGTAATTAGAAATCCAAAGGACGAGAAAGACGCTACTTGGGCTAGGTGTGACGTAGTCAGCCTAGTGGGGACTGACACAAACAGACCATGTCCTGAACCAAGAGGGTATAAGATGGTGAAGGGAATGGGGCACGATTCATTAGAGCTGCTGAAGGGTTTCAGAATTACTTCTGGGGTCAACCGTTGATCTTTCGATTAATTGGGGGTCATGATGTACTACTAGGTGCCACTCATGATCGTTCTATAATTAGTTGATTATAGACGGCCAACATAAATCGAAAGCCTATTTAGTCACACGCACTACGAGTAATCCGAGGGATTTAAAATGAGTTGAAAATTGGATTTTTCGATCAAGAGAAATAAGCCGAATCTGAGTTAATCAGAGTCGCAACGGAAGCTTAAAATGGCTAAGTCTTTTGAAGGCTTATTAGGCGAATTAAATGAGTTTAATTCGTGATTGGTTTGGCTCGGTTTGGCCGGCCAAAGAGGGTGCCAACCCTCTTTGGTTTGGCCGGCCACAACAATGGGGAGAAACTAATTTATTTGGTTTAATTAATAAAATAAATCTAGCGCGATTTATTTTATAAATTATGGATAAATAAATTTGTATAAAGAAACTTATATAAAGAAATTTATATAAATTTATTCTTTTTTATGGAAATTAAAATGATCCATGGAATGGTTTATTTTAATTTTATAAAATCAATTATGAATTGATTTTTCCATAAAAAGAAAATTTATAAATTTCTTGTAAAATTTATTCCATAATAAAAGGAGAGATGTATTTGTTTTATTATAAAGTTAGTTATAATAAAACTTGGCTTAAACGGAATAATTCATAAGAAAATTTATAGGATAAATTTCTTATAAAAATTTCATTAAGAGGGAGACTTGGCAAGGGAGAGACTACTATATAAAGGAACCAAGGCTAGGCTTGAATTCCTCAATAGAGTAATCAAGAGATTAATTCTCTCCCTCTCTCTCTCTCTTATTCTCTTCCTCTCCTTCTCCTTCCCTCCTAGGGCCGGCGCCCCTTGCTCATCTTAGGGCCGGCGCCCCTTGCTCACCCTAGGGCCGGCGCCCCTTGCTCATCTTAGGGTCGGCGCCCCTTGCTCACCCTAGGGCCGGCGCACCATCCTCCCCTTCTAGGGTTGCCGTGAGTTACATCCACCAAGAAGGAGCCATACAAGAAGAAGAAGAAGCGGGATGCAACTCCTTCCTTCCCGGAATTTAGATTCCGTTTCTTGGTGGTTAGTTTCCTTTCTTCTCTCTTGATATTCTAGTTGTGCCTTTAGAGAATCTAGTAGTTCTCGTCGGCACAAAACTCGTGACTTTGCGAAGTCATCCCGAAGAGAACTCAGCGTGGACGCGAATAGAGGCGAAGCTTCCAAGGGACACTACGTTTGGATCTCGTCCCTTACTTCGAGTTACGAGAGGTACAAAGTAAATTAGTTTACTTTTCTGCAAAGTTTTAATTTATGATCATGTCCACACATCATAAGGTTGCATGCTAGATACGTGGTAAAAATAATTTGAGAAATTATTTTATGCTAATTCTTCCGCTGCACGTAATTAATTTTAAAATTTTACGAACCCGTATCCTTGTCAACATGCACTCGGTCCCAACAATAGGGCTAAGGTAGGGACCATGAGGAGGAGTTGGTTCTTGGCCCGCTAATGGATCCAAACCCGATCCATTAATGGTGATCCCACTAAAGGATCCCATTGTACTTCCTCACCAACCCCCATATTTTCATATGGGCTCCACTTATTATGAGTCGTCCATCTCCCCATATTTAAGATATTGAATGCCCAATAATTAATTCAATTTAATGATAATTAAATTAATTATCCTCTTGATCCTTGATTAGTACCACTCAACTTTTTCATCAAGTCGGACCATAGTCCACTTGAAAGATTTGACATGACGATCCTTTTGAGCTCACAAAGGGGGCATCATCATCCCGACTCACCAGGACACGGATTCTGTCAATAATCAATGGCACACCATGCGGATAAAATTATTACCCAACTTACCGAGCCTATCGATCTAACATAATAGATCTCGTCCATTGGTAAATCAAAGTAATAATTAATTAACTACATGTGCCCATTATTATTTCGGGATTCAGAGATCATACTCCATAATATAATTCGAGGTCTAATCCAATTTACTAAGTCAGTACAAAACTGGATGACCTCTTTTTTGGTCCTACTCAATGTATACAAAGTACACTAGTGTAATTCCATGGTTAAGATAAACCACACCTAATTACACTACAACCATGCCGATGGTTTGTCCAACTCCATCTCGGTTGTTAGCCTCTTTCTTGTACTTCAGCAAATAACCTAATAATATGATCTTCTATGCGACACCATGCACCATGTTATCTACAATGCCAAGTATCAGAAATTTTGTGCACATACTAATATAAACATGCACTGTGTGATTTTACGATTCTCTTTAAAATGTAAATGTATCCTAACCAAAAGCAAGACTTTTAGTATACATCCTTACACTTAGCAGAGGGATTAGAAATCACAGGACCTAACTTAACCTAGTTGATCACATCAAAACTAACCGGGGTACCAACATAGCATTGTTGCTAAATGCCATTGTTCCTAGGTCCTTGTATTTTAGTTTGGTGATCTTTAACTCCTCTTCAGTCATATTTCTGGAGCAACAACTATCTATCATTCTCTGGTCCAAATCTTTATGTTCATACACATAAAGTGGCTTAGTTTGGATCCAGTTTAGTAGAAGTACAAGATAAGTTATTTAAGTTTACTTGCGTAATCTGTCTGATCAAGCATGTTAAGTCTATGATAATTTTCTGAGACAAAGTTCAGTCTAACTAGTTTTATCTGATTAGCTGGATTGAACGAAAGAAAAAAAAAATTGAAGAAGGGTTTTTAAGACCAACTTTTGACAAAGATTGAGAAAAGTTTGAAAACGAATTTTTGAAAAAGAATTTTTGAAAAAGATTAAGAAAAATTTGAAAATGAATTTTTGAAAGAGATAAAGCTAAATTTGAAAAAGAATTTTTGTGAGGAGAAAAAATAAACAGGATTTGGGTTGATATAACTTTATTCATCCAAACCATCTCACCCATTTCTAAGTGACAAAATAGTGATCCTTATTTGTTTTATGAGATTCTTTTAATTTTATCTTGAAATTAGGTTAAGTCTACGATTTGATTGAGCCTAGAGTTAGATTTTAGAATTAGTAATTTATAAATAAATTTCATTATTTGGCTTCCAGGTTTTGGCGAGGCATAGGGGCCTTCTTTGGCCTCAGCCTTGTTGGATCAATAACACGTTCCTAGACAAAGCCGCATAAAGAAATATTATTTTTAAATTTCTCGTTCAAAAACCTTGGTCTATCTAGTCGAGGAAGTGGTGAGATAGCTTCGGCTAGTTCCACCGGACTAAGAAGACCAAATAGGAGACACCTTCCCATATTTGACTCCCTAGATGATTTTCCTAACGTACTATCAGCTTGCCCCACCCTAATACTAGGTTGTGCACGTTTAAATTATATCTAGTCCTTAACTAACCATTTCTAATCCTAAGCATGATAATTTTCAAAAAAAAAAAATAAACAAGCATCAAGTAAGGTATTCAATCAAAAAAACTATCTAACCACATAAATATCTTTTTATTGGCTTCCCCTAAATCATATCCTCGATATGGTCTAAGTAATGAATATGATCCTTGAGAATCCAATATTGATTTGGTCTGGCTTGATTAGTCAACCATAGTTTGGGGACCCATGCTTGGACTCGTATGCTAGGGCGGATAATTACTAAAAAGTAGGACCTAACTCGCGAATTGGATTTAAACCCAATTCCAGATCGATTTAGAATATATTTCTATTTTCCAAGAATCATATCAAGATTCTTGGAACCCAGGGTAAATTGTTCCAAATCTACTCTAAGTTCTTTGACTTAAGCTTTCAGGGAGGAATTCTCTTCCTCAAGTTTTTGGACTTGAGTTGAGTTTTCTTCCTGAACATGCTCAGTCAAAGGACTCGAGCTGGTCTCTTCCTTAAGGAGTTTTACCTCCTCTCGAAGAGACCTGACCCGGTCATTGGACTTTGCCAGTTTACAAGATAAGTAAGAAATCAATTCGTAAAGCTCTGATTCACAGAGACCCGTTACCTTAAGTCGGCCTGTTTCTGACAGTGAGACAGTTCCGTGCTCCATTTCTTCGTCTGATTCAGATTCGATGTCGATCTCGTCTTTAGCCATTAAGGCGAGGAGGTTGGAGTGCGTTGGTTCATTGTCGTCTGATTCTGAAGATGACTCATCCCAAGTTGCTTGCAACGCCTTCTTCCTCCGTTGCTTCCTTGTCTCTTTTGCGTTCAGGCATTCGAACTTGAAGTGCCCCTTCTTCCCACACCCATAACAGGTGAGATTCATCTTGTTCTTTGGTTCAGTCGGATCATCCTTTGGCTGTCCCATCTTCTTCTTCTTTTGAGCCTTCCGAGCTCTGAACAGCTTTTGGATGACATTCACAAGCTCCACCAGCACTTCCTCTTCAGATTGCAAGTCAGACCGGTTTTGGTTCCGGTGCCTTTTTCTTGGTTTTACCTGCAATCAAAGCAACACCTTTCTCTACAAGTGAACCGTTAATCTGCACATATAATTTGAATTCAGCAAATAATTCATCTAATTTTATATTTGAAAGATCTTTAGAAACTTTGTAGGCTTCAACCATAGATGCCTACGGCGAGTTTCTAAGGAATGAATTTAACATATACCTGATTATGTCCCTATTCTCGATCTTGTGCCTGATGATGTGGAGTTCGTTCATGATTTCATGAATCCGGACGTGTAGTTGAGTAGCAATTTCTTCGTCATGCATTTTTAGATTATAATGCTTATTTAACAACTGATCGTGATGACTCACCTTAGTGTCGGAGGTTCCTTCGTGAAGTTCTATTAGCTTATTCCAGATTTCTTTGGCGCTGCTGAAGAGGCCGACGCGGTTAAACTCCTCCTTTGTATGTCCTCATTGGAGAGTCTGCGTCGCCTTTGCGTCATCTTTGATTCTCTTTTCAGCAGCGACATCCAATTTGTCGTAGCTCAGTACCACCCCTTGCTCGCCTCTTGCATGGTCGAATCTGGTTTGGATTATTATCTACACGTCCACCTGAGTTTTCAGGTGGACTTCCATCCAGCTCTTCCAATACCCGAAGTCTTCCCCAGAGAAGAAAGGGGGTGAGTAGTACTGTATCCCTCTTGCGAGGCCATAAGGATAGAAGAGAGAAATCCGAACTTGCAAAAACAAAAAACAAAAGAATGTACCAAGACTTTTGTCTTGGATTAGCAGTGTGGAATAAAAAGAAATGTGCTCGAGTGGTGATTGCACCGTTCTCGAGTTAAAAAAAACACGATGAAGAAAACTTCAGAAAGATGACAAAATTGTCCCTTTCTTAAAAAAAACTATGGAAAATTCAAAAAGTGCTCAAGTGGAGGTTTCACCAAAATTGAGTAGCCCCCGCTCTAATACCAATTGTAGGATCGAGATTGAGCGATAGAGGGGGGGGGTGAATATCGCTTAACAAAATATTGTATTTTAAAACTTAACGATGATAAGTACACAGAGGAAACATATGGTTAGAGTTAGCGTCGGAGTTAGAGAGAGATAGGAAGCGGTGGAAAATAAAACATAGCACGATCGCTAACTCAGGTTGATTTTACTTGCTTCAGAGTCTTGACCGACTCCTACTACAAGGCCTAGGTTCCTTAATCGTTTACTTTGGGCAATACTAATAATCACAGGAATATTACAAATTATAGAACTGAAGTGTGTAATAAAAGAAAAACAATTATACCGATTCCTGAAATGAAAGGAAGAGTTTCGTTCGGAGAGTGGAATGACGTTTTAGCGTTTATTGGAACTTCGGCTGCGTAGCACACAGAAGAAGAAATTGATTGTAGTCTTAGAATTGTTGTAATGAACTTCTGCACTCGACCCCTTTTTATAGTACTTACTCAGGCACCTGAATGACCTCTCAGGCGCCTGAGAGACCAGTGTACCAAGCGGAAACTCTATACGTTATTCGGTCAAACTTTATCATGGCCCGGTGCCTGAGTCCCTTTCAAGCATGAGAGTGCCGACATGGACCCTCCACTCAACACTTGCCACGTAAGCCAGACCGTTGCGACAACTCAGTCTTCCGTTGCCAGCTCTCAGGCGCCTGAGTCCCATTCTAGCGCCCTAGTCAACTGCTTTCTCTTTTTAGCTGTGTCAGTTCCAAACATACAATAATAAAATATAGAATTAAGACATGTATGAATTACAGCCAGTGTGGTCTTGGTCCTGACTTTCAGGGTTCACTCGAAACCCTAGGTCGGATCGACGCCTACTGTCCCCTTATCGGGGAACACATCCTCACTTACTCCTCTCAGGAGAGTTTACCTGTAACGCCCGCTTTTTTTTTCATAAAGCGGCGTTACGTTGACATGCTTAGGGCATGTAGACATCATAAGGCAACGGAATAACTTAATTCTTACACATACATGCCCTACTATCATTCATAACATAATGACATGGAAACTCGCCATATAGACTTCATACTTAGTCATCATATCATGTCGTTCTTAACATCACATCATAGAGTTCCATAAGTCATTATTCAAGCATCCAAGCATATAAGTGACCAAAATAAGGTTCTAGCATAAACGAGAGCCATATGATTTTCCTGGGCCAAGTCACTACCACACACATGCGTTCTTGCCCTCCTGCTGCTTCCTCATTGTCCCCTTGAATGATCTGCGGTATAAGGAAATAAGACTATAAGCACACAGGCTTAGTAAGACTCTTTCCTACTCACAAAAACCATTCATCATCTCATAATGAGCACATGAACATTAACATACTTGGTACTCTACTTAGAACATAACATCTTGAATCACATATCATATACGTGGCATGGCATGAACATAACCATAAGTGAACATTCCTAGCATGGCATGAGACATGGCATGAACATAAACATAGTAAACATTTTAAGCATGACATGCTACATGGCATGAATATAAACATCATAAACATTCTTGCATGTCATAAGACATGGTATAACCATAACATATTAAACATTCTTAACATGTCATAATACATGGTATAAACATAGCATATTAAACATTCTTAACATGTCATAATACATGGTATAAACATGTCTATAAAGTGTAAACTAACCCGTATAGCATAAACATAGGCATACTTCCTATCATGGCATATGAGCATCTTCTTAACATAATCATGACATAGATCATTTACTCTCATGCATATTTCTTAACATGAATCATAAGCATAAACATTATTAGCATAGCATAATGCATAACATGAATGAATGCATGAGTGGAATGCATATACATAAGGATTCTTAACTTTTTGAAACATACTTTTAAATGCTTAAACATAATCATCATATCATTGGGCCCTGGCTTGTATCACATACATACATCATAAGCGCGCATCCCTAAGTAAATATGAGGTAGCTAGCCTCGACCTACTAGGGTAAGGACAGCATAGTCGGTAGTCCCCGAACCGAGGCGTTCTTAAGGTGCCCATCCCTGTTGCACAGCTTCGGTAGTGCCAGAATCGTGGACAGCATAGTCGGTAGTCCAGAACCGGGGCGTTCTAAAGGTGCCCATCCCTTGGACCCATACTTCGGTCCGGTACAAGCCCATTCATAAAGTAAAATACTTTACATGCTTCATCATTCATAAGACATTCATGGCATCTTTAACATAGCATAACTCGTTACGGCTCGGCCCGTCTACCGGCCCATTTACCGGTCCTCACGACCATCGTACCGTCGACCATCGACCGTGCCGTTTAGCATATTTATGCCTTAAAGACATAAGCATCATCTTTCATTCATAACATGGCATGTATCTTCTTTCATAAAACATGGCATGCATCATCATTCATAAAACATGGCATGCATCATCATTCGTAAAACATGGCATACATCATTCTTATCATAAACATAAACGTAACATACTTATCATGGAATCATTCTTATCATGAACATAAACATAACATACTTATCATGGCATCATTCTTATCATGAACATAAACATTACATACTTATCATGGCATCATTCTTATCATGAACATAAACATAACATACTTATCATGACATCATTCTTATCATGAACATAAACATAACATACTTATCATGGCATCATTCTTATCATGAACATAAACATAACATACTTATCATAACATCATTCTTATCATGAACATAAACATAACATACTTATCATGGCATCATTCTTATCATGAACATAAACATAACATACTTATCATGGCATCATTCTTATCATGAACATAAACATAACATACTTATCATGGCATCATTCTTATCATGAACATAAACATAACATACTTATCATGGCATCATTCTTATCATGAACATAAACATAACATACTTATCATGGCATCATTCTTATCATGAACATAAACATAACATATGGTGCTTAAACATTAAGGTTATGGGTAACATGATTCCTACCACATGCTTGAACCTATCCATATAAATACTTTATGGTAAGCATAAACCATCATTCTTTGAGCCCTAACTCCACCCCAAACCCTAGATGCATGGCTTGGCCGAAACCTATAGGTGGAGTTCCATCAATTCCATAAACATGTACAATAGCATAGGGTAAAGGAACAACCATACATCATCTATGAGTCCATAGGAAGCCATTGGGGTCATGATTAGGGTTAGCCCTAACCTTTAGGCCCCCTTCCTAGGGCTGGCCGAAACCTAATAAGACATGGGTGCATGGAAAAATTCCATTAACATCCCCAATCAACCATTAAACATTCACCATACCATACCATAGGGTCATTAGGGCACTTACTTGAGGTAAGTCCCTAACCCTTGGTCCTAGTCCCTTCTTGGCCAAACCCCATAAGGTCACAAAACCTTGTACAATTTCATATAAATCCATTCCACCTCCCTTTGTACCATAAGGGTACACAAGATACATGAGTGAAGGGTTAAATCCAACCCTAGCCATGAAAATCCCTATAATGGTACCCAACCCTAAGGGGTCTTAGGGTACTCCAAAAATTTCCATAATTTATATTTATTCTCTAAACATCATGAGAACACCTTAGAAAGCATAATCAAGATTTTTAACATCATCATGGACCCCAAAACCTTGGTGGCCGAAAATCATAAGGGTCTAAACATGATTTTTCTCAACATCAAAACCCATCACCAAACCTTATATTATGCTAAAAATCATGAAAATCATAAGGAACTATTATACCACAGGTGAGGGAGTCTTACCTTGGTTGATCTTGATTATAGACCTTAGATTTGGAAGAGGGATAAAGATCTTGTTGCCTCTTGACCACCCCTAGCCCTTATACCCTTGTAAAAGCCTTAGATCTTGGAGATGGAGCCTTAGGAGAACTTTTTCCAAGGGAGAACCCTCTCATTGGGTTTTGGCTAGGATGAAGGAGGAGGAAAGAAACTCTCATTCCCCCTCTTTATAACACATTAAGGAGGATAAGTGAAGAGTCATGGTGTCTCTTCATTTTCCCTTAAGCCTTAACCATAATCCACTTCATTACCTCATAACATTCCCTTGCTAGGTGAGTTGGTTAACGCATGCATGGTTGTACAAGAGGTCCAAGGTTCAATCCTTGGTCCATGCACCTTATTTTTATTTTATTTTTCCTTTTATTTCCTATTGTTTTCCCCAAAATTCCGGAAATCCTATAAAAATTCCCCCATAATTATGTTAATATTTCTCATTAAAATCCCTTTATATTTCTATAAATTTTTACCTAAAATTCACCAATAATCATGGTATTAGAAAGCCCATATAAGGCCCATTAGTGCCTAACTTCTCAATTTAAATAGGAAACCATGCTAAAACTCACCTATAATCATACTAATATTCCTAATTAAAATCCATTTATATTTATATTAAATTCTACCTAAAATTCCCTAATAGTCATGGTACTAGAAAAGCCCATATAAGACCCATTAGTACCTAGTTTCTCAATTTAAATGATAAAAATCATGGATTCCTAGGCTAAGGTTCGTACAAATATCTCTAGGTCCCTCGGAAAATTATCTAGACATGATCAATATTTTAAAGAAAATATTGAGAGAATTTTTCGGGTCGTTACATTACCTGTTGCCACCCAAAACCTCTGGTTGGACTTGTTCTCTGCCTCCGAGAATCCGGTACTCGACGATGTTGAATCTCGACTAGTCTCGACTCCTATCCGCGATCCCCGCACGACAATGTCTTCTACTCGGTCCCCCTGGACCAAGTCTTCGTGCTCAGCTTCACTCGCCAAGTCTTCGTTGCCCGATCCTCAACCAGGGCTTCATGCTCAACCCTGCATGTCAAGATTTCTTGCCTAGCTTATCTAGAACTTTCCTGCAATCTCAACAACTTCATCAGTACACCATACCAGCTTAACTTGAACCCTTTGCCACTTATAAAACAAGGTTCGATCTAGTACTTCCGACACCAACACAAGCATGATTTAAGTCTAAGAAAAGTAAATCATGGAATAATTTTGAAAAAAATTTGGAAAATAATCAAATCTTAATTTCTTAGGTCCCTGTCTAACCTAGTTTATTACTTACTAACTGTTATAAAACAGTAGCTTTATCTTGGGTTATTCAAATTAAGTAGTTTGATCAAGTTAGACTTTCTAAGCATGATTACTTAACATGATTGATGTTCAACTGTATTTATTACCCCAACTACTTTTGATGCACTGACATAAAGCATATTGAGTTAAGGCATAGACCTAATCATCTCAACCCAGTCTAAGTTATCAATCAAAGTATCCTAATGTGCTTGTAAGATGCTGGCTTCTAAGTCTATAGGAGCATGCAAACTAGGGTTAAGTCCTAAGATATGCCCATAACAAAAAAAATCCAAAGTTTTAAAGGTGTAAATTTTGATAAACTAAGTTAAAAAAATTAAATAAAAAGTTAAAATAGTATGATTAAAAATATTAATTTTTGAAAAAATAGTTAATAGTTTGTGAAAAATGATTTTTTTAAAATGACAAGAATCATTTTAATTATCAAAAATGCATAAATGAATAAACAAACATATTATACTGAGCACATTCCTAGCTACCTTTTTAGTGAACTAGACTCAAACTCAGGTAGTTGTTTAGTGAAAAAATCAGCTAGGTTAGATTTTGATTCTATGTGTGTAAGTACAAATTTGCTCCTAGCTGCATGATCCCTAACAAAGTGGTGTTTTACTTCAATATGTTTAGTTCTCGAATGGTGAATGAGACTTTTTGTAATATTGATTGAATTAATATTATCGATGTAGACTTAGTATTAGTGTTGGTCAATTGGAGGTCCTTGAGGGTATACATGATCCATAGTAGTTGAGCTGCATATTCTCCTAGGGCTATGCATTCAGCTTCAGTTGTGCATAATGCAACACAGTGTTGCTTTCTACTGCACTAACTAACTAAGTTGTGACCCAACATCTGGCTACTTCCACTAGTTCTTTTTCTTTTTTTTTGTGAAAAGGTACATATGTATAAATCACGCTTCATGAGGTTAAGGCCTCAATCCACGGGTTAAAACATGGGGCATGGGACTAGGCCTCCAAAGAAGAGGTCATTGCCCCATTAGGCCCCCACACATCCCACAGTTTCACATCACAACTCACCCTCAGCTCACATCCACCTCCATGAGGTTTGCATCATAAAGACAACACAAAACTGTAGGGTTTTTCGGGCCACGAAAACCGCTTTTTCGCGTCGCGGAAACCCCGAAAGCCCCAATAGCAAGGATCCGAGCGAAGAAAGCCATTTCAAAAATTACGAGTGCTCGTTTACATGCTTCAAAACCCGATCTACTCCTAGATCTAAAGAGGGATAAACATTTTACCTTTGATGCGTGCCCCGTTTAATCCCGTTCGCTCCCTTTTGGATGTCGAATCTCTAGGACGTCAAGTGTCGTCCCTCTAGAAGTATCCACGCGAACAAAAGTAGATGGATGAAATCCTTTAGGTGTGCTAGCACCTTGTAGGATTCGGTCAAGAGGAGAAGAGGAAGAAGAACTCCAACAATTGTAGAGGAAGAAGAGAAGACACACTTCAGGAAAAATGAAACAAAACCCGCTTTTGTTCACCCATGGTGGCCGGCCACTTAATGGCCATTAATGGCCATTAAGTGGCCGGCCATAATGGCCACTAATGGCCATTAGGTGGCCTTCCTTAACCCCCTTTCAATTTGAATTCAAATTCAAATGGGGGGGGGGGGGGAAATCAAGCCAAGTCATCACTTGGTCAAGTCAAGGTGAGGTGGCCTTTTGGTCAAGTCAAACTTGCCTTTTATGGACTTTCCATATTTAGTCAAGTCAAACTTGACTTCATTTCTTCTCCCATGTCAAGTCTAACTTGAAGTGGAACCAAGTCAAGTCAAACTTGATTTGGATTTGGGTCAAGTCAAACTTGCCTTTTATGGACTTTCCATATTTAGTCAAGTCAAAGTTGACTCCATTTCTTCTCCCATGTCAAGTCTAACTTGAAGTGGAACCAAGTCAAGTCAAACTTTATTTGGATTTGGGTCAAGTCAAACTTGCCTTTTATGGACTTTCCATATTTAGCCAAGTCAAACTTGACTTCAATTTTTCTCCATCTATTTGTTCTTTGCGTGTGACCCTATAGGTTCTTGTAACGTTGGCAATGCTTCTAACCTCTTAGAAACATAAGCAATGAGCGGTATCTAGCAACACATCATTGCTACCCAAGTTACAAGAATGTTGAGATCCAACATCACCAATGTGACTACTAATTATGACTTTCATAATATGTGACAATGTCCTTCTATCGTCGATATCTAGATTGATCTTCTATGAAGCATAGACCGTGTCATCCTCCAATCAATCTATGTGTCTTGAACTCCAAGTAGACTCACTATAATCAAATAAGCTCAATATCTCATATTGCCTTATTTGGGCATGGCCATGCACTTAGTGATCTCACTCTATCAAGACTATGATATCTCTCCCGTCATATAGGAGGGATAGATCCCATCTACATCACTCACATCCTTCCGCATAATTTGTTACATACCCAGTAATCGCCTTTATAGTCCACCCAGTTACGGGTGACGTTTGACGAAACCAAAGTACATAACTCCTTATGTAGGGAACTATGGTGACTTCAGGTCTAAGGACTAATAGTCATACTAATAGTCACATGAGAAAGTATATGACACTCATATAACGATCCATGATACTTTCTTATGGCGGGCCATTCAGTATACATTCTCTAATGTATACCCATGTGTCAACTTGATATCTCATATCCATGACTTGTGAGATCAAGTCATCATGTTGACCTACATGCTAGTCTCTATGCATTAACATTGTCCTTGAATGTTAATACTTGACTAGGAATAATTAAGAGTAGTGTTCTCTATATCATCTCACTATCGATTCAACTAATCGATTGATATAGATAAGAACCTTCTACTCAAGGACGTTATTATACTAAGTTATTTGGCACCAATACACATAAGTACAATAACCATAAGAAATGCCTTTATATATAACAAATATATATATACAAGAATATGATACAATGAGTCCAAAAAGTAATCATCATATGATTGGCTCTAGGGCTCTCACTAACAATCTCCGACTAGCACTAGTGCCAATCGCTGTAGTATCTAATACCCAATGACCTAGTGTGACCATCATGCTTTATCTGTGCCAAAGCCTTGGTCAAGGGATCTGCGACGTTAGCCTCTGTGGGTACTCTGCAAATCTTCACATCTCCTCGATCGATGATCTCTCGAATGAGATGGAATCGCCGTAGTATGTGTTTGGTCCGCTGGTGTGAGCGAGGTTCCTTAGCCTGCGCAATAGCTCCATTGTTGTCACAATAGAGCTGTACTGGGTCGGCTATACTAGGAACCGCTCCAAGCTCAGTAATGAACTTGCGGATCCAAACTGCCTCCTTTGCTGCCTCAGATGCAGCAATGTACTCAGCTTCTGTTGTAGAATCAGCAACTGTATCCTGCTTTGAACTCTTCCAGCTGACAGCGCCACCATTTAAGCAAAACACGAACCCTGACTGCGATCTGTAGTCATCCTGGTCGGTTTGGAAGCTAGCATCACTGTAACCCTTTACAGTTAGCTCCTCTTCGCCTCCAAATATCAAGAAATATTCTTTAGTCCTTCTCAAGTACTTAAGAATATTCTTGACTGCTATCCAGTGACGTTCACCTGGATCTGACTGGTATCTGCTCGTCATACTCAAAGCATACGAGACATCAGGACGAGTACATAACATGGCGTACATGATAGATCCTATGACTGAGGCATAAGGGATCTTGCTCATGTGGTCTCTCTCCTCTCTAGAAGAGGGACCTTGAGTCTTCGAAAGACTCACGCCATGTGACATTGGCAGATTTCCCTTCTTGGAATTCTGCATGGCAAACCGTTGCAAAACGGTATCAATGTATGTACTCTGACTTAGGCCAAGCAATCTTTTAGATCTATCTCTATAGATCATAATGCCTAGAATGCAGGTTGCTTCACCTAAGTCCTTCATTGCGAAACAAGTCCCCAACCAAGTGTTCACAAACTGTAGCGAAGGGATGTCGTTCCCAATGAGTAGTATGTCATCCACATACAAGACTAGGAAGACTACTGTGCTCCCACTAACCATCTTGTAGACACAAGGTTCATCTTCGTTCTTGATGAAACCAAACTGTTTGATCGCATCATCTGTAACGCCCGACCTTATATCTACCCTAAAGGCGGGGTTACGGGTCCACACATTCATATCATGCAATCATATTAAACATGTATATCCAAACAAAACAGTTACAATACATGAACTAGTAATAAGCATGCTTATTGAACACTAAATTACCAAGCAAGGTTTTCCAATCAAATAATTCATTTATATCTACATGCATATACAACCTAATATGGAAAGCATTTAACACACTATAGCATGAAATCTCAAGTAAGCATATAGCAAAGGTTATCTAGCCTTAGATACATGTAAAAGAAGCATACACAAAAGAAGCATTCATAAGGAACAGAAAATGGCAATTATCTAACATTTTACTTAGCATGCATATTACAAAATTAGACATTAATGATAGTATTAGCTAACATGGTTTAGGTTTCATATCTCTAACAGTAGAGTAGTCACAATCATCATACATTCAGAGTATAGCAATACAATTTCAATCTTTCATAGGAAGCAGTTAGATTCTAGACAAACTAAGGTAGATAGAATCTTTCATCCTTTCCCGAGCCATCACCACACACATCCTCCAACCTTCCCTCTGCCTCTTCCTTTAGTTCGAGTATTTCTTACCGCTATCTGCAGCATAAGAAAAATAACAGGAACTAGTAAGCAAAACATGCTTAGTAAGAATCCGGGCCTACTCGCAAAATCCATATCAATACATCATATCATGTACACATAATCAGATAGAGTTATCAGCATCATAAGCATCTCATCAAAGCATCATAAACATCATAGCAATTTATCTCTAAGTACTTTACGGAACAAGATCACATGATGAGAAAATATGTTTTTCAAAAAGTTCCATAATGGTAAGTACTTCATATAACATATCATCTTCCAGGGCC
>JAGFNQ010001098.1:154158-211467 GCA_024364735.1 Boesenbergia rotunda
GATGAAACCAAACTGTTTGATCGCATCATTCATCGAATCGAAGATTCCAGCTCCGAGAAGCTTGCTTTAGACCATAAATGACCCTATGCAGCTTGCATACTCTGCCAGTATGCTGTGGATCTACAAAACCTCAGGCTGTGTCATGTACACATCCTCGAGGAGGTTTCCATTCAGAAACGCTGTCTTGACATCCATCTGCCAGATCTCATAATCGTGGTAGGCTGCAATAGCAAGCATGATCCGAATAGACTTAAACATCGCTACCTGGAGAAAAGGTTTCATCATAGTCAATACCATGAATTTGCTTGAAACCTTTTAGCTACCAGTCTACCCTTATAGGTATGAGTAAGTCCATCCATGTTAGGCCTTTCTCTTAAAGACCCATTTACACCCAATGGGTTTGACCCCTTCAGGTGGATCAACCAAGGTCCAAACTTGGTTAGTGTACATGGATTCCATTTCGGATCTCATGGCTTCCAGCCATGACTCAGAATCTGGGCTCATCACAGCTTCCTGATAGGTGGTAGGTTCATTCTCAATGATCATAACGTCATCATGGTCAGGCAAGAGAAATGAATATCTCTCAGGCTGACGACGTTCCCTATCAGACCTGCGAAGAGATAGTCTACCTGAACAGGTTGTTGTTCCACAATTTCTTGTGTAACAATCTCATCCACATTTCTTGTGGTGCCTGTTCAGTATCCATCATGGGCTCAGTGTATGGTCGTTGTCTTGAATTTCTTCAAGATCAAACGAACTCCCACTAGTCTTTCTAGAAACAAATCCTTTCTAGAAAGACCCCAGTCTTAGCAACAAACACTTTGTGCTGACTGGGAATGTAGAAGTAATATCCTTAGTTTCCTTGGGATATCCCACGAAATAGCACTTATCAGATTTGGGTCCCAGTTTGTCAGAGACTTGACGTCTAACGTAAGCCTCACAACCCCAAACCCTCATGAAAGACATCTTGGGACTCCTCCCAGTCCATATCGTATATGGTGTCTTCATGACGCCTTTGATGGAACACGGTTAAGTGTGAACGCTGCCGTGTCTAGAGCATATCCCCAAAAGGATATAGGAAGATCTGTGTGACTCATCATAGATCGTACCATATCTAATAAGGTACGATTCCTCCTTTCAGATACACCATTCCACTGTGGTGTTCCAGGGGGAGTGAGTTGGGATAGAATCCCACACTCAACTAGGTAGTCACGAAACTCATGGCTCAAGTATTCTCCACCTCGATCTGATCGAAGTATTTTAATACTCTTGCCGAGTTGGTTTTGTACTTCATTTCTGAATTCTTTGAACTTTTCAAAGGACTCGGACTTATGTGTCATCAAGTACACATAACCATATCTACTGAAATCATCAGTAAATGTGATGAAGTATCTATAACCACCTCGAGCAGCAACATTTAAAGGGCCACATACATCAGAATGTATGAGTCCTAACAAATCTGTTGCCCTCTCGCTATGTCCACTAAAGGGAGTCTTAGTCATCTTGCCTAGAAGGCATGACTCGTATGTCTCATATGATTCAAAATCAAATGAATCCAGCAATCCATCCTTATGGAGCTGGGACAAGCGACTCTCATTTATGTGGCCTAAGCGACAGTGCCATAGATAGGTTGGGTTCAACTCATTTGATCTCAACCTCTTGGTATTCACGTTATAGATAGGGCTCTCTAAGTCTAGAATATAGAGGTCATTCATCAGATGTGCGCTACAATAGAACATATCCTTTAAATAAACAGAACAACATTTGTCCTTTATTATGAATGAAAAACCTTTGTTATCCAAACATGAAACTGAAATGATATTCTTTGTTAGTACAGGTACATAACAACAGTTATTCAATTCCAGTACAAGCCCAGAGGGTAGAGACAGAAAGTAAGTCCCTATAGCAATAGCAGCAACCCTTGCTCCATTGCCTACCCGTAGGTCCACCTCACCCTTAGCCAAAGCCCTGCTATTTCTCAGCGCCTGCACATTAGTACAAATGTGAGAAGCACACCCAGTATCTAATACCCATGATGTAGAAATAGAAAGGTTGACTTCTATAACATTTATACCTGAAGTCACTTCGAACCGCTCATGCCTTGCCTGCCCTTGATATAATTGCTTGAGGTGGCCAATCATATCGTAAGCATTCATGTTCTCGTGTTGCTTCTGAAGCTCAGAGGACATGCAGCATAGCATTAGGCACGACACGTCTAACGCGTCGTCTTGATGCTTCTGATGAGCATCTCTAACGCTACGGATGGCTGAGGGTGGTAGTGCTTCAGGAACTGCTTGCTCTAGAACGTACAGCTTACGTTCCTGTGTGAGGACTATCCTCAGATTCCTGTACCAGTCCAAGAAATTAGCTCCAGTGAGCTTGTCCTTCTTAAGGACAGATCGCAGAGAGAGAGTGTTCGTGTTTGACATGGTAATCTACAACATAAAATGCAGAAAATAAATATCCACCATTGTATCATATTTTATCATTTAACTAGGCCTTTAATTAAATGATGCTCCCACTGAATTATAGGGCTTTGGTAGAATCGAGTCATAGATGTGGTAAAACCACATTACTAGATCCACACCAACTAACTATAATTCTCGTAGGTCAAGATTCACATCATACTACCCCTTGAGTTAGCTTTGGCTAAATCGCCCAAGACTTAGTATGATCGGTAGGTACCAATTACCAATTACATCTCTATGCAACTCTTGTTTATAGGATCAAGAATTAACATTTATGAATAATCTTGAGTTAGCTTTGGCTAAATCGCCCAAGACTATTGATAAATGCGATCTTGTCCTACCTTTCCAACTATTGGAATATGCCTATAGTTAGGCTCGATCCAATTGAGCTAACTAGTTACTCAATCTAATTGAGCTCAATCTAACCCAAGCGTGATAGGCGGGACCAAGATTGTCCCTCCGCATCCCACTAAGATTAAATGCATTGCTCTGCTTTGGCAGATTCAACAATTGCATATGATCATGGTAGTGATGGGTATCAAGGCTCGTTAGGCATATACGAGTTGATTTCGATTTAGATCTAATCTAATCGATGATGTGCATCGTATGTAGGCATTTATTAAATCTAATTTAACCTAAATGTGTACTAGGTGCACATCAAAATGTGGTTCCCACATTACATGTGCATCACATACACTCATGTATATTCTATTATATACTAACATGCATCACATACATATGAGCAAAATAAAATATACAAGAAAATTAAGTGTGATTAGTCATGGCCCTACTAAGATCTTCTCAAGCCAATGAGAAGATCTTTTGGTCAACCTAGGGTCTAGGCAGCAGCTTCTCCAAGCTCCTCCTTCCAGAACCCTATGTGTTGTCGGCTTGCTTTCCACGAGTCCGTCTTCTCCAGAATTTCCTTCATCTTTAATTTTGTACATTACAAAATTTATACTCGAGTTACATTCGAGTCTTAAACTAATTTTAACAGAAATAATTAAATAGAAGGCCGACACGCAGGTCGCAATCACAATACAACACTCACAGCACAAATAACGGCACGCAGGCCGTAATATGAATTACACACATATTTTAATCTAATTAAAATAGGGTTTTGGGCCATGATCATCACACTTCAGTACATAATTCAAAATTATGTAATTTTATAAATTTTATATAATTTTTCTACTGATTTTTAGAATTTTTCCGAGTCACAACTCCGCGGCAGTCCCGGTAAGCGGGTTTCGGGCGTAATCGCGAGACAAGGCCCCTTGCGGGGTTAGGGGCAGCGCCCCTACTCGTGAAATAACCTTCACGAGTGTCTTCTTGCGATTATACAACGCTTTAACCCGCTGTCCCAAAAACCATTTGGGCGAAACTTGCCGTTTCGGAGAAGTTTTTCTCGGTGGCAAAGTCTACAAGTGCTTCGCACTCGTCGCTTTGCCTCTACGAGAAAAATTACTCAAAAATCCTAAAATTTAGAAAAATTACAGAAGCAAATATTTATCTAAATTTTGTATCTAATACAAAAAAAAAAATAAAAACAAAACGAGCACAAGCTTCGCTCGTGGCTCTGATACCACTGTAGGGTTTTTCGGGCCACGAAAACCATTTTTTCGCGTCGCGGAAACCCCGAAAGCCCCAATAGCAAGGATCCGAGCGAAGAAAGCCATTTCAAAAATTACGAGTGCTCGTTTACATGCTTCAAAACCCGATCTACTCCTAGATCTAAAGAGGGATAAACATTTTACCTTTGATGCGTGCCCCGTTTAATCCCGTTCGCTCCCTTTTGGATGTCGAATCTCTAGGACGTCAAGTGTCGTCCCTCTAGAAGTATCCACGCGAACAAAAGTAGATGGATGAAATCCTTTAGGTGTGCTAGCACCTTGTAGGATTCGGTCAAGAGGAGAAGAGGAAGAAGAACTCCAACAATTGGAGAGGAAGAAGAGAAGACACACTTCAGGAAAAATGAAACAAAACCCGCTTTTGTTCACCCATGGTGGCCGGCCACTTAATGGCCATTAATGGCCATTAAGTGGCCGGCCATAATGGCCACTAATGGCCATTAGGTGGCCTTCCTTAACCCCCTTTCAATTTGAATTCAAATTCAAATGGGGGGGAAACCAAGCCAAGTCATCACTTGGTCAAGTCAAGGTGAGGTGGCCTTTTGGTCAAGTCAAACTTGCCTTTTATGGACTTTCCATATTTAGTCAAGTCAAACTTAACCTCATTTCTTCTCCCATGTCAAGTCTAACTTGAAGTGGAACCAAGTCAAGTCAAACATGATTTGGATTTGGGTCAAGTCAAACTTGCCTTTTATGGACTTTCCATATTTAGTCAAGTCAAACATGACTCCATTTCTTCTCCCATGTCAAGTCTAACTTGAAGTGGAACCAAGTCAAGTCAAACTTGATTTGGATTTGGGTCAAGTCAAACTTGCCTTTTATGGACTTTCCATATTTAGCCAAGTCAAACTTGACTTCAATTTTTCTCCATCTATTTGTTCTTTGCGTGTGACCCTATAGGTTCTTGTAACGTTGGCAATGCTTCTAACCTCTTAGAAACATAAGCAATGAGCGGTATCTAGCAACACATCATTGCTACCCAAGTTACAAGAATGTTGAGATCCAACATCACCAATGTGACTAATAATTGTGACCATCACAATATGTGACAACGTCCTTCTATCCTCGATATCTAGATCGACCTTTCACGAGGCATAGACCGTGTCATCCTCCAATCAATCTAGGTGTCTTGAACTCCAAGTAGACTCACTATAATCAAATAAGCTCAATATCTCATATTGCCTTATTTGGGCATGACCATGCACTTAGTGATCTCACTCTATCAAGACTATGATATCTCTCCCGTCATATAGGAGGGATAGATCTCATCTACATCACTCACATCCTTCCGCATAATTTGTTACATACCCAGTAATCGCCTTTATAGTCCACCCAGTTACGGGTGACGTTTGACGAAACCAAAGTACATAACTCCTTATGTAGGGAACTATGGTGACTTCAGGTCTAAGGACTAATAGTCATACTAATAGTCACATGAGAAAGTATATGACACTCATATAACGATCCATGATACTTTCTCATGGCGGGCCATTCAGTATACATTCTCTAATGTATACCCATGTGTCAACTTGATATCTCATATCCATGACTTGTGAGATCAAGTTATCATGTTGACCTACATGCTAGTCTCTATGCATTAACATTGTCCTTGAATGTTAATACTTGACTAGGAATAATTAAGAGTAGTGTTCTCTATATCATCTCACTATCGATTCAACTAATCGATTGATATAGATAAGAACCTTCTACTCAAGGACGTTATTATACTAAGTTATTTGGCACCAATACACATAAGTACAATAACCATAAGAAATGCCTTTATATATAAGAAATATATATATACAAGAATATGATACAATGAGTCCAAAAAGTAATCATCATATGATTGGCTCTAGGGCTCTCACTAACAAAAACAGCCCTAATCAAGTGGGCAAAGCATCAATCAACATTTACATCATAAGCATCATCATCTAAGAGTATAATAGTGGTATCTAAGACCCTCTATACCCATTAGAACTCATTGGGCAACAACATCCTTCCACCGAACAACAGCTCCTTTATCTATGTCCGGTTAGGTCTACAAACCTATGAACATGAATTTGCACTTTCCTAAAGACTCCATCAATGCTAGGTGGCACCCCCTCAACCTTGAAGTAGTTGTGGGCTAACCATACATGATATATGACACTTGAGATGCCATGAAATCGTGCTTTGACTTTCCTCCCAGCTCCTTTGTATCTTCTTCTTATAACATTCAGCAACTCCTCCATTTTGTTGAAGCTAAAATTGATGTTAAGCCACTGTTTTACCTTCCCCCAAAGTGTACAAGCAAAAGGACATTCAAAGAAGAGATGATCCATTGTTTCTTCTTTTTGTCGACACACCTGACATGTTTTGTTATTCTCATATGACATTCTATCCGCCGTTCGAAGTTCTCTATGTATCAAGAGCCACATAATAAAACAGTGCTTTGGCATGATTTTCGGCCTCCAAAGGTTTGCCACCCATGGGGGTTTTAGATTAGCACCATGAATGAAACCATAGGCTTTTCTAACATCCTTCTTTTCCATAACGAACCAATCCATCATTCTCATGTTTGCCTCCCCTTCACTATTTGAAAGATGCTTGATTTTCTCTTTAATTTCTACCAACCATTTGATCAAGGGTGAATGCGTAACCCTTACATTCCATGCCCAAAAATCAGCCCCCTTCACATAATGATGATGCACCCATTTGACCCATAGTGTGTCTCTTCTTGATTGAACATCCCATAAGACTTTAGCAAGCAAAGCTTCATTCCATGCAAGTAAGTTCCGAAGTCCAAATCCCCCATTTTCCTTTGGCATACAAAGTGTGTCCCAAGCAATTGGAGGATACTTTGAATCTCATACAAATAGCCGACAAATAGCTTTGATCTTGTCTATTACTCCACTCGGTATAGAGAGCATTGAAAACCAATAGCATTCCATTCCTTGGAGAACCGTTTTGACACGCTCAATTCTTCCCGCATACGATAGAGAGTGTTTCGGCCACTTGCTTATCCTTTTTGTAATCGCATCCAAAAGAGGATCATAATTTGCAATTTGAAGTTTTTCCTCTGCTAGTGGAATACCCAAGTATCTAAAGGGAAAGGACCCTTCTTGAAAACCCAAGATTTCCAACAATTCGGCCTTTGTATTGCCATCAACTTCGGCCATATAAAGCTGTGATTTTAGTGGATTTGCTCTTAAACCCGCCTCATTTCCAAACCCCTCCAAACAGCCCGCAAGAAAGCTTAAAGAGGAAGAATCCGCTCTAGCAAATAGCATAAGATCATCCACATATATGAGGTGCGTGATGCCCACCTCTTAGCATCTTTGATGAAAATGGAAGGATGGTGACATAGATATATCCTTGATTCTCCTTGATAAGACCTCCACATATAAGACAAAAAGAACTGGTGAGAGTGGATCACCTTGCCTTAGTCCCCTTCTTCCACCAAAGAAGCCATAAACACCTCCATTTAGGCATATAGAATATGTCGTTGTTGTCACACATTATTTAATCCAAGCACAAAACTATTAGGGAAAAGCAAAACCAACAAGTGCTTCCATAAGAAAATCCCAATTGAGCATATCAAAAGCCTTCTTTAAGTCCACCTTGGCCATACATCTTGGAGAAATCCTCTTGCGGGCATACTTCCTTAGTAGGTCTTGGGTAAGGAAAATGTTGTCCCCAATGCTCCTTCTTTGGACGAAAGCTGCTTGTGCTGGATAGATCAAGAAACCCATCACCATCACCATCACCATCACCATAGAAAGTATTGCAACAAGAGATGGGGCGGTAATCCGAAACACTATCTACATGATCACTTTTTGGCACAAGATATATTAGAGAATGATTTCAATGTTTCAAAAGGATACCTGTCCCAAAGAATTATTGTACCACGCCCCAAAATCCTCTCCCACAATATCCCATGAGGAAGTGAAAAACTTGGCTCCAAAACCATCCAGACCCGGGGCTTTTTCACTCCCAATATCATGTAATGCATTTTTGATGTCCTCCATCCCAACCGGTTGAATGAGGGAGTCTTTTTGTGCATTATTGAGCTTTCTCCCTGAGAGGGTAGCACCATCCAAGGGAGAACATGTCTTCGGTTGCCCAAGAATACCATGAAAGTGATCAAGAAACTCCTCCGCTACCTTCTTGATACTTGTTGTTCTTTCACCGTTCCTTTTTGTAAGCACAATAATCGCATTCCTCTTGTTATTCCTTTTGACCACATCATGAAAGAACTTTGTACATTTGTCCGAGCTCCTCAAATAAGTGCTCTTTGCTCTTTGTTGATAGTACATCTTCTCCGCTTTCGATAAGAGAATTGCACGCCTCCTTATGTCACTATAATTTGAGGATAAGGAGCCACCCGATAATATGCTTTGTTGTGCCTCCTCTAACTCCACATTTGCCCTCTTTGCCTTCTCTGAAATGTGCCCAAAACCCTTCTTGTTCAGCTCCCTCAAAACAGCCTTCAATCTGAACATTTTGGTTTTGAGGCGAAATTGCGCATTTCCTTGCACTGGGTAGCCCATGAGTGTTCCACTAGCCTCTTGTAGTCTTGGTGTAGAGTCCAAAAATTCAAAAACATGAAAGGCTTTGCTGGTCGCTCCTTGTCTAAGATGTGAACCGTGTTACAAGAATGATCGGAGAGACATCCCGGGGCTGAAAATTCTGAATAAGCATCAAAATGCTCCAAAAGCCCCTTTGAGTTCACCATTGCTCTATCCAACTTGGACGCAACACCATTACCTTTAGACCAAGTGAATCTACAACCTATAGATCGTAGGTCCACAATTCCACATCCATGAGCAAATCTTTGAAGGTCCCTCATCTCATAATTTGTGACCGGATTGCCACCTTGTTTCTTATAAATTGACAATATTGAGTTGAAATCCCCCATAACCATCCATGGTCCAAAAATGAGTCCCCCTCGCTATAAGAGATACTCCCATAATTGGCTTCTGTTGGATACTGAGTGAAGCCCATATATGAAAGTAACATAGAAACCCCGACTGGAAACTCGACATCGAACATATGTATGAATGCATTGCTCCGTCTTGCTTATAATATCCACATCAGCCCGCTGCTCATCCCAAAGAAGTAAGGTCCTTCCATGATTAGAAATATCAAAATTATGCACACACTTCATACCTTGGAACCTTCTTTGAATGATAGGTTCAATATCGTCTTCTCTCCAATAATGCTAGTACTTGAATGTCTTTGCTCCTTAGGAGGTGTTGGACACCCCCATGTTTTAGGGGCTGATGGAAGCCCTTGATGTTCTAGGATGCAATCTTCATTGTCCACCATTGCGGGCTGCTCGCACCCGTGTAGTCCTTGTATTTTGCTTTCCCCTTCTATTGTAATATTGGAATTTTGGAATAGAAGTCTCACCTTGATGGAAAGAAGACCCTCCCAAAGGAGGAGAGCCCTCACCCCTAGCTGCTGTACCCTTCTCCTTTTAACACCTCTGGAGCCGCATTTTGATGTGAATTTGGGATAGTAGTGCTTGAGACACCCCCATCCTCCTGGCCAAACATCCCCGTACAATCTTCCTCTACAGGAATTGGACTATGAAGGACCATTGCTGTGGAATTTTGATCAACTTGGGCTGTTTCATTTGGCACTTCTTGCTGTCCACTTTATTGCACACAGTCATGCTCTTCATTCAACATTTGTGGTTGATCTTTGCTGTTGTTGGTCATTTGGTGCTTGTTGTTGTTGTTGCCTAGGTTGCCATTGTCTCCTTGTACGTGTGTTACCTCTTGTTCTTCCGCGTCCTCGAGTAGATTAGGATCTTGCCCTTGCATTGTACTCCCTTGGCCGATTTCATGCATTCCTTTGATGTTGTTGTCCATTTCGATCAGCCCCTCCACAGTGCCCATTTTTGTGCCCAATTTTCTTACAAACGTCACAGAAATCTAGTAGCTTCTCATAGACAATCTTTAGGTTGGTTTGTGCTCCCGTAGGTAGTGTAATTTGCACTTCTATAACCTTTCATCGAAAGCCGAAATCTCCACCATAAGCCTTGCATACTCCAACCTTTCCCTTGTGCGTGTCAACTTATCGGTATAGAGTGGTTTTCCAACCTCTGATCCCACCATACTCAAGACTTTTTACGACCAACAGTCTGGAGGCAATCCATGCACTTGAATCCAAACCGGCACTAGCCTACAATCTTCATTGAACAAGAAACATTGTGGCATGACTTTGAGGAAAATGGGTATCTTATACTCAAAGTATGGTCCCTTCTTCAACACGCTGTTCATATCTTGCTCTATTTCGAATTGGAATATAATCCATCCGCTCTTATGCATAAAGAACTTGTATGGAACTCTCCATTGGTTGGCCATCCAACTAATTCTATTCTTGTCCGGTCGCTGCCCCATAAAGCATTCAACAAGACAAAATCCCAAAGTATCTTCCATATTATCAATGTCTTCATAACCAAAAACTAACCTTTCACCTTTGGCTTGATATTGATCCAACATCACAGCTTGTTTTGTCTTTCTATTGTCTTTGAAGAGGCTTGCCCAAGTCTTCTTTTTCTTGCTTTCATTTGCCCTCCGAGTGCCTGCCCCTCCATCAGCCCCCGACGCATCATTTCCTTCCTCTTGATCTCCTCCATTCTCTTCCGGTGAGCCACCCTCCTTGGCCGGAAAATCACCTTCCTTGTTTGGATCAATTTGTTCTCTATTGTTGCATGGCTGAGCATCCCCCCCAGCAGATTCTTCCACCGACACATCAGTTTCTTCATGGCTTCCTTCCACCTCATCAAGTGATTCTTCCACCTCCACATGAGTTGGCATGTCTACATGGCTAGAAATGTCTTCATCATTGGTTGCAAGGTCTACCACATCACCATTTGTGTCCACATCCTCAGGCCATTCCCTGCTCAAATGACTCTTAGTATCCCTCCTGTTTTTTGCCATTTGACTGAGAATTAACAGCTGCACCTTGGAATGTTAAGCTGCCTCTCAAAAAACCAATGAGAATGCACCTCTTTGCATGGCTTGCCACTTGGCCAAGGTATTTAATTCTGCCACCCACCTCTTCACTGCCACTTGTTAGCCTTCTAGGGAGAGTCCTCCCCTGCCTTGGTAGGAGAAGATGGCCGGAGCAGGGGGAGATTTGTCAGAAAAGCTCGGAACTCGCCGGAAGTACACAAAACCACCAATAGCTCACCTTTTTCCGAATGAGAAGACTTTACCTACTATTTCTTCACATTCCTTGCTGCTAGAACCTCTTGAAACATCCCTGACAGCTTCCTAAGGTCGCCCACCTCCTTGCCACGCCCTCTCCATAGCCTCCACAGCCTCCACAACCTCCTACCACAACCTCCACCCCACTAGTACTTTTTCAATCTAATTTGTACCTTGCATAGTCTGAGTCAGAGTAACCTAGTAGGTCAAAATTAGATGTCCTAGGATACCAAATTCCTATATTTAGGGTGTCTTTAAAATACCTAAAGATTCTCTTGACGGAACAAGTTTAGTACCTTGCACAAATACCTACTACAAATAAAATATCAGGTCTGCTAGCAGTTAGGTAAAGTAGGCTACCTATAACACTTCCAAAATGCTTTAAATCCACTGGTTTTCGTTCTGGGTCACTAACTATTTAAACATTAGTTGTCATAGAGATGTTAATGTCTTTAGAGTTTTCCATTCCAAATTTTTTAATTAATTCTTTTATATATTTATATTGGTGAACATAATTTCATCTTTAGTTTGTTTAATTTGAAGTCCTAAGAAATATGTTAACTCACCTATAAGGCTCATTTCAAATTCACTTTCCATTACTTTAATAAATTCCTTTAAAATCTTTGTATTGGTTAAGCCAAAAATTATATCATCTCTATAGATTTGGACAATAAAAATATCATTTTCTAAGGATTTAACAAATAGGATTGGGTCAATTTGACCTTGGTTAAACCCCTTAGAAACTATGTAATTGGATAGACTTTCATGTTGATGCAAAGAGCATCAGACATAAATAATTAACCTCTCGTGTTTCGATGTTTGACAATATACTAAAGTCTGGTCAAAGTAATCAAGGGTTAATCTAAACAAGACTTGATGTTTAGTAGGGTAAACCCAAGCTTGATCATGTTGACCAAAGGGTTAGCCATACAGGACTTGATATTTGGAAGGGTGATCAAACCTAGATCTGATATGTTTGACAATATACCAAGGTTTGATTAGATAGAACAAGGGTTAGTCAAATAGGATCTGATGTTTGACAGCGAACTCAGGGTTGGTCAGTTTGACCAAGAGATAGCCAAACAAGACTTGATGTTTGGTAAAAAGAAGTCTAGTCAAGATTCAGATGACTAGAAAAGAAGTTCTTATCGAGGCACAAAGTCACGATCGAGGGTTGAGCACTGATGTCCCGATTCGGGGAATTGGGTACGAAGTCTTGACCTGCAGGGTTGAGCACGATGACTTGGTCTGGGGGACCGAGCAGAAGACTTTGCCGAGCGGGCATCGCGGACACGAGTCGAGACGGGTTGAGGTCAAACGTTGTCGAGTTTCGGATTCTCAATGGCCGAGCAAAAGTCCAACTGAATGTTTTGGTTTGGAAAAGATAACTTCTCCAAAGTGGAGTGGGTGAGGATACGTTCCCCGGGAAAGAGAACAATAGGCATCTGTTTGAACTAGGATTTCATTTGAAATCCA
The DNA here is from genome assembly GCA_024364735.1 of Boesenbergia rotunda. Classification (NCBI taxonomy): domain Eukaryota; kingdom Viridiplantae; phylum Streptophyta; class Magnoliopsida; order Zingiberales; family Zingiberaceae; genus Boesenbergia; species Boesenbergia rotunda. The sequence goes on from JAGFNQ010001098.1 coordinate 166,933, forward strand.
AAGTCAAAACCAGACAGCTCTGACTGTCAGTCATTAAGCTTAGGATTATTTGTTTTGTCTAGTGTGTTGAGGCAATCTGTGGTCCGGAGTGACCAAGTGTTTTGATGTTTGGGCAAAGGGTTTAAGATAGGTTTACCTTGTGTTCTAATATGTGTATATTATGTGTGTAGGTTGTGCAGGTTTACACATATTGACTTGACTGAACGGCCTCGGTACGGTGAAGGGTCGCATGGAAATAAGCTGGAGGCTTGTGTGCACCCGAGGGACCTTAGATAGCAGAAACGATGAGCTGAGGGGCATGGACTTCGAGGCATGCATGAAGGATGACATGGAGGCAAGATAGAGGTTTGCGTGCATCCGAGGGATGGGAGCCGAAGATGAAGAGGGCGCGAAGGCGATAGTCGAGGCTTCTGATGTGGAGTCAGTCTAGTCGTGAGGGTACCAGTGCTATGTGATTGTACTCGGAAAATCCGAGGGTTTGAGTTCTGACAGAAGTGTACTCGGGAAGGGAAACCCTAGGTGGGTGAGTGGAGCAGTCGACTGCCCTTGGGGCAGTTGACTAATAAAACTCATAGAAGGCAGTCAGCCCTGGACTAGTCAACTACCCTAGGAGCAGTCGACTGGTAGCGGGTGGTGAGTTGGCTGAAAATTTGAACGTTGGGGTTGCAACGGTCGATTTTCAGTGGGACCAGTTGACTGCCCTGGGAGCAGTCGACTGGTGGCGAGGGTTTTAGCCCGAGTTCTATTTAAAGAGGACTTCGTGGTGGCTGAGATTCTTGACGAATCTTGTCTTGGTTAAAGGCAAGATAGTTGTCTTTATGCTCAGGTTTTCTCAAGGTGTTGTGGTGAGGTTTCTCCACCCACAAGGAGCGACGAGGGCTAGCCGGAGGTTATCCGGGGAGTGATCTACCTACGAATTCTTGGATTAGTCACCCTGTGGGGTGGATCCCAAATAAACTTGGTTTGTTATCATTGTTCTTCTTGGTTACTTTCATTTTTATTGTATATTCCTCTTACTCAACTAACCGTGTAGGAAGAACGAGTTTGAGAAGATCCGAAAATTGCTATTCACCCCCCTCTAGCAATCGTACAAGATCCAACAAGTGGTATTAGAGTGAAGGGCCGCTCGTGATTGGAATAACTGCCAAGAAGAGCAAAAGTTAGAGGGAAGAACAATGGAAGACAAATTCGGGGAAGATATCTACACTCTACTGCCTTACGACCATGAGGATTTCACGTATTGGAAGGCGAGAATGGAATCATGGTTCGGAATGGAGTGGGACTTCGGAGTGCGCTTGAAGAGCCCTTCTAGATTCCAATGGATAAGCACGAGAAGAAGCTTAGGCCTAGATATTGGAATTAAGAACAACAAGCACAATTAAAAGCCAATGATAAGGTAATTGGCATTTTGATAAATATTTTGCCTAATAACATTTTTGAGTTGTGTAGGTGAATATAAAGATGCATGTGAGTTGTGGAAATAGATAGAAGAATATCATGAGAAATCTACACAAGCCAAAATAGTGGAAGAATCGAAAGAAATGGATTCAATAGTCCAAGAGGAAGAAGAATTGATCATATCATCAAGTGAAGAGGAAGGACTAAGTGAGAGATCCTCTACCTCCTCTAGAGAAGAAGAGGAGGTGTCAACGTCAAGGATTGAGGGGGAGGAGAGACCCTCATCCATGCCAGAACAAGAGGAAGCATCCACTTCATCCAAGGTTGAAGAAGAAGCTTTTACCTCCACCAAAGCTAAATCGAAAGAGCACATCACATGCTTTGGTTGCAACGAAAAGGGGCACTACAAGGACAAGTGCCCGAAAGATAAAAAGGAGGTAAAATCTAAACTCATTTCAAGTTCCTTTAAATCTAACATGGGTTGTAGGTTGGAGAAGCTCAGGAAAGGAAAAAGAAAATTTGATGCTTTACGTGTGGTGAGCTAGGACACTACCACACCAAGTGCCCAAAGAGTGGAGAGCTCAAGAAGATGGAGCACTTGAGAAGATGGGAGAAGAAGGAAAGGAAGAAGCGAAGATCACAACAAGGAGGGACTACATGGGTAAGGGAGGTAATTCCTAACCCTAGGTTAAAATGAAATTCAACTTCAAGTTCCTCCTTGCATATTAAAAATAGTGCAAATTATCCCTCCATGCATGCTAGATCTAATGAAAAATGCTTAATGGTGCATAATTTTGGATTTAAGTATAATGATAGGAATAGGGTTAACAAGGTAGATCATAACCCTAGGAAAAATATGCATCATGATAGACCTAAGACTTTTGTATCTAAGGATAATGGCATTAATCCCAAGAAGGGAAGGAATGTGCCCAGAAAGGAGGGTAGGTCTAGGAATGTCCAAAGTGGACATATGGACTCAAAGGTTAAAAACTTAGAAAGGGAAAATCAAGCCTTGAGGGCAAGGCTTGATAAATTAGAAAAGACCCTAGAAAGATTCACGGTTGGATCAAAGGGTCTAGACATGGTGTTGGGTAGTATAAAACCCAACTATGATAGATCGGGTTTGGGTTACCGGTCTAGAGTCTCCAAGGCCAACAAAAAGAAATATGCTGGGAAGGCATATGATCATGGAAAGAAGGAGAAGTCTAAGGATGGCAAGGGAGTGTCATCTAAAGGGAAAGAAAATGACTTAACCAAAGACAAGGTGTCTAAGGTTAAGAGGGTTTATTTTGTAGGCCAAGAATCACCGGTGGCACACCGGTGTGACCTAGTGTGGTTTGAGTCACCTAAGGAGGTGGCTTGGATTTAGAGCTCAAGGGGGAGCTCTAGGAGCCTTTGGGGTCCATGGTAAATGGATTTCAAAAGGTTTTCTCCTAGAAAATTATATGATATGTGCCAAAAGGATTGGATGACTTGGGCAAGTCTTAATCATAGGGAATTGACATAATAAAAGGAGAATTATAGAGGAAAAGGTGAAAATAGGATTATATTGGGTAAAATTAGGTTTTAATGTGTGAATACCATATAATTCTGTGTTAAAAATGAATTGTGATCAAGTATAGGAAGATACATTAAGGAGAAGTCACAATTAGGACTTTTGGGAGAGGTCTAAATGATACAATTTAGAGAAGTTAAGTTTCATGTCAATCTTGGGATTTGGAGTATATTTATTTGGAAACATATTTTTCTCAAGTAGATATAGGATCCACAAATCTCGCCACGAAATTTCAAATTTTTTGGAGATTTGTGGAATTAACTAGGCATTTCTGAAATTGGTCTGAAAACCTAAAATTTAGGTATCAGTCGACTGCCCTGAGGGCAGTCGATTGATCTGACTGATTTCAGCCCAGAAACTTTTCTATTCGTTTTAGCAGTCGACTGCCCTGGATCCATTAGGGTTAAGGCCAAAAGCTAAATTGGCTAATCAGAAATTACAAATTTGGATTATAGGATATGGTTTTGGATTAGAATTCTTGATTATGATTTCATATTCCTTGAATGAAGTGTTATCCCAGGATTTAATAAGGCTTTATTGATATTTTGAAAATCAATGAAAGGATATGAAAGCTTCCCATATGTGTCTTAGATTAGGAGATAAAAGGGGGAGACCTTAATCATATTGAGGATATCAAAAAGGAAAGAATTGAGTACAATTCATTGTGCAAATTAATAATGTTTAGAGTTGATAAACACAAGGAATCATGAATAAAGTTGAGAATTGATACAAAATGCCAATGTTTAAGGAAATTAGAATCGTACCAAAAGTCAAGCATACTTGATACTTCCATGAGATCATATTTTTCTAGGATAGGGTATATCCTAACAAGTGTGTTTGTAAATTTTTAGATTTTTCCAGATTTTCTAGGATTTTCTAGAGGGTTCTAGGGTAGAAAACCTGGGTTGTTAAGTTAGGATTAACTTGACATGGAAAGGTTGTGATGTTAAGTTGGGGTATAACTTAACATGGCGTTGGGGTGTTATGTTGGGTAGAACTTCACCTAGGAAAAATAAAAATTGGGAGAAGACATAGGTTAAGGGGGAGGTTGCCTCTTTGTTTGCCTTAATTTTCATAGAAAATTTTTGGGTTTTGTGTCAAACTTGGTAATGGTGATAAATATATTGTGGAATGTAGTTTTCCCAAGTAGGTATGGGTACCACAAAGTTTTCCATAAAATTTGGAAATTTTTGGAGATTTATGGAATTTTTGGCGCAATTATGAAATTGGCCAGAAAAACTGATATTCATAGTATCAGTCGACTGCCCTGGGGGCAGTCGACTGGCCAAGACTGATTTGAGTATCAACAGTTAGTTTGGTGTTCAAATGATGGAAAACAAGTGTATGGGGGCCTAATACACATTGTTTATGATCATTAGGGATTAAAAGATCCAATAATTAGGATATTGTTGGATTCTTTTTGATGTTAGGCAAAGGGGGAGAAGTGTTGGGTTTAAGTCGGGAAACTAAACACACCTTTGCATGAAACCCTAGGTTTAGGGGGACCTAAGATAAGGGGGAGCATGGTTGCTCCATTCTTGGCGTAATGGGAACCTTGGTGAGGTTCTTAAAAAGCCTTTGTAAGTCCAATGAAGGAGGAGCTTTGGTGAAGCTTTAAAAAGCCCATTTTGGTGAAAATTCCTAACTTTGAGAAGTTAGGTGTGGGAAAATTCCTAACTTGGAGGGTTAGGTGTGGAAAATCCTATCTTGGAGGGTTAGGCATGGAAAATCATAACTTGGAGGGTTAGGTGTGGAAAATTCCTAACTTGGAAGTTAGGTGTGGAAAGTCCTAACTTGGAGGGTTAGGTGTGAAAAAGTCCTAACTTGGAGGGTTAGGTGTGAAAAAGTCCTAACTTGGAGGGTTAGGTGTGGGATGCCTTGGGATAGGATCCATTTTTGCATTGCATATGCATTATTATTGCTATTGACTACTATTTGCTTTCCCTAACTTAAATGTATTGCCAAACATCAAAAAGGGAGAGATTGTTGAGGCAATCAGTGGTCCGGAGTGACCAAGTATTTTGATGTTTGGGCAAAGGATTTAAGTTAGGTTTCCCTTGTATTCTAATATGTGTATGTTAAGTGTGCAGGTTGTGCAGGTTTACACATATTGACTTGACTAGACGATCTCAGTACAATGAAGGGTTGCATGGAAACAAGTTAGAGACTTGTGTGCAACCGAGGGACCTTGGAGAGCAGGGACGATGAGCTGAGGGGCGCGGACTTCGAGGCATGCATGAAGGATGGCATGGAGGCAAGCTGGAGGCTTCCGTGCATTCGAGGGACGAGAGCAGAAGATGAAGAGGGCATGAAGGCGATAGTCGAGGATGCTGATGAGGAGTCAGTCGAGTCGTGAGGGGTACGAGTGTTGTGTGATTGTACTCGGGAAATCCTAGGGTTTGAGTGCTGAGAGAAATGTACTTGGGAAGGGAAACCTTAGGTGGGTGAGTGGAGCAGTCGACTGCCCTTGGGGCAGTCGACTGATAAAACTCACAGAAGGCAGTCAACCCTGGACTAGTCGACTGCCCTGGGAGCAGTCGACTGGTAGCGACTGGTGAGTTGGCTGAAAATTCGAACGTTGGGGTTGCAACGGTCAATTTTCAGTGGGACCAATCGACTGGTGGCGAGGGTTTCAGCCCGAGTCCTATTTAAAGAGGACTTCGTGGTGGCTGAGATTCTTGACGAATCTTGTCTTGGTTAAAGGCAAGATAGTAGTCTTTGTGCTCAGGTCTTCCAAAGGTGTTGTGGTGAGGTTTCTCCACCCACAAGGAGAGACGAGGGCTTGCCGGAGGTTATCCGGGGAGTGATCAACCGACGGATTCTTGGATTAGTCACCCTTAGGGGTGGATACCAAGTAAAACTTGTTTGTTAGCATTGTTCTTCTTGGTTAGTTTCATTTTTATTGTATATTCCGCTTGCGCAACTAACCGTGTAGGAAGAACGAGTTCGAGAAGATCCGAAAATTGTTATTCACCCCCCTCTAGCAACCGTACAAGATCCAACATTGTGTTCTTTTGTCTGGCAGGAACCTGGAGTTGGAGGCAAGATAGGAGAGCAGACGCTAGAAAACAATAACCAGGGAAATGTAACGCCCGCTTTTTTTTTTCTTTCCATAAAGCGGCGTTACGTTAACATGAGTAGGGCAGGTAGACACCATAAGGCAGCGGAATAACTTTAATCTTACACATACATGCACCTACTACCATTCCTAACATAATAACATGGGAACTTGGCATATTGACTTCATACTTAGCATCATATCATGTCATACTTAACATCATGTCATAGAGTCACATAAGTCATCATTCAAGCACATAAGTAGCAAAGGTAAAGCATAAGATGAGTAAACATATTGTTTTCTTGGTCAAGTCACTACCACACACATGCATTCTTGCCCTCCTGCTGCTTCCTTATTGTCCCCTTGCGTGATGTGCGGTATAAGGAAAATAAGACTACAAGTACACCGGCTTAGTAAGACTCTTTCCTACTCACTAAAACCATTCATCACTTAATCATGAGCACATGAAACATTAACATAACTTGGTGCTCTACATAGAACATAAGTATCTAAAATCATTTAGCATGACCTAGTTCTTACATAGTACATGGACATAAGATTTCACTTAACATGGCGTGAACATAAACATAAGTAAACATTCATAGCATGGCATGATACATGACATAAACGTAAACATAAGTAAACATTCTTAGCATGGCATGATACATGACATAAACGTAAACATAAGTAAACATTCTTAGCATGGCATGATACATGGCATAAACGTAAATATAAGTAAACATTCTTAGCATGACATGATACATGGCATAAACGTAAACATAAATAAATATTCTTAACATGGCATGATACATGGCATAAACGTAAACATAAGTAAACATTCTTAGCATGGCATGATACATGGCATAAACGTAAACATAAGTAAACATTTTTAGCATGGCATGATACATGACATAAACGTAAACATAAGTAAACATTCTTAACATGGCATGATACATGACATAAACGTAGGTATGCTTCCTATCATATCATATGGGCATCTTCTTAACATAACCATAAGCATAAATCGTTTACTATCATGCATATTTCTTGACATGAAACATAAGCACAAGACATTACTATCATGGCATAATGCACAGCATGAATGAATGCATGAGTCAAATGCATATACATAAGGATGCTTAACTTTTAAAATCATACTTTTAAATACTCAAACATAATCATCACATCATTGGGGTCCCCGACTTGTACCACATACATAGATCATGTGCGCGCATCCCTAAGTAAATACGAGGTAGCTAGTCTCGACCTACTAGGGTAAGGACAACATAGTCGGTAGTCCCAGAACCGAGACGTTCTTAAGGTGCCCATCCCTGTTGCACAGGTTCGGTAGTGCCAGAACCGTGGACAGCATAGTCGGTAGTCCAGAACCGGGGCGTTCTTAAGGTGCCCATCCCTTGGACCCATACTTCGGTCCGGTACAAGCTCATTCATAAAGTAAAATACTTTACATGCTTCATCATTCATAAGACATTCATGGCATATTTAACATAGCATAACCTTGTTACATGAAGCATGACTTAAAACATGCTTGTCCTTTCATTGTTCATTCTTAATGCATAGCATCATGATGCCTTGAAGGCATGAGCATTATCTTCATTCATAAACATGGCATGCATCTTCTTTCATAAAACATGACATGCATCATCATTCATAAAACATGACATGCATCATCATTCATAAAACATGGCATGCATCTTCATTCATAAAACATGGCATGCATCTTTATTCATAAAACATGGCATGCATCTTCATTCATAAAACATCATTCTTATTCATAGTGCTTGCATGATCATGGCATATAAGGTAAGCATTGCATTATGTTCATTGAACATCACATGTTTACATAGACTATTATCCAAATCCATAGAGCTTGCATGATCATGATACATGAGGTAAGCATTGCATTTCATACATAAGCATGGTATCTATCACAAGCATGCATAGGTAGGACTTCCATAAACATACTACCTACTATCCAAGTGCATGGCATAGAACATAAGACATTCGGGAATAATACCCTATTCAGCATGGCATCTAATCATAAACATACAAACATGAAACATGGTGCTTAAGGTTAGGGTTATCGGTAACTTAATTTCTACCACATGCTTGAACCTTTATACATACTTCATAATAAACCATAAACCATCACTCTTCAAACCCTAACTCCTCCCAAACCCTGGTTACCTTGCTTGGCCGAAACCTATAAGGGAGAAGTTCCATCATTCACATATAAGGTAGCATAAGAAAAAAGGAACAACCATACACTACATCTAAGGCCATAAGGAGCCATTAAGGCTCATGATTAGGGTTTACCCTAACTTTTAGCCCTATTTTTCTAAGGTTGGCCGAAACATGTAAGGGCCATGGGTGCATGAATAAATTCATAAAATTTCCAATTAATCATCTAACACCTTCCATACCATACCATAGGAGTCATTAGGACCCTTACTTGGGGTAAGCCCTAACTCCTTGCCCTAGAACTTTCTTAGCCGAAACCCTTAGGGTCACAAGACCTTGTGAAAATTCACATAAATCCCTTCAACCTCCCCTTGTATCATAAGGGTACACAAGATACATAATTGAAGGGTTAAATCCAACCCTAGCTATGGAATCCTTATGATGGTCCCAAACCCTAAAGGGTCTTAGGGTACTCCAAAAATTTCCAAAAATTATATTTATTCTATAAACATCATGAGAACATATTAGAAAGCATGATTAAGATTTTTAACATCATCATGGACCCAAAAACCCTAGTGGTCGAAAGTCATAGGGGTCCAAATCATGGTTTCTTCAACATCAAACCCAAACCAAACATTATATTATGCTAAACATCAAGGAGAACTATTATACCATAGTTGAGGGAGTCTTACCTTGGTTGATCTTGATTATAGACCTTAGATTTGGGAGAAGGATGAAGATCTTGTTGCCTCATGACCACCCCTAGCCTTTGTACCCTTGTAAAAGCCTTGGATCTTGGAGATGGAGCCTTAGGTGAACCTTTTCCAAGGAAAAATCCCCCCTTGGGGGTTCGGCTAGGATGAGGAAGGGGGAGAAGAGGAGGGCTTGGTGGATGAAATGAAGAGAAGTAACTCCCAAGTATTGAGTTATCTCCCATTTATGCTCAATGAAGAGGGCAAATGAAGAGACATGGTGCCTCCTCTCATGTGACTCTTCCTTTCCCCAAGCCTTAACTAAAATCCACTTCATTCCCTCATAGCACTCCCTTGCTAGGTGAATTGGTTAGTGCATGCATGGTTGTACAAGAGGTCCAAGGTTCAATCCTTGGTGCATTCACTAATTTTCTATTTTATTTTCTATTATTTCGAAAATTCCTTAAAAATTCCCCCATAATTATCTTAATATTTCTCATTAAAACCCCTTTATATTTCTATTAATTTTAACCTAAAATTCACCCATAATCATGGTACTAGAAAGCCCATATAAGGCCAATTAGTGCTTATTTTTCCCAATTTAAATGAGAAAACATGGATTTTTAGGCTAAAATTCGTATTAATATTTCTAGGTCCCTCGGAAAATTATCTAGACATGCTCAATATTTTAAAGAAATATTAAGAAAATGTTCAGGGTCGTTACAGGAAAGGGCTTCCTAAGCGCTTGAATAGCTCCCAGGCGCCTGGGATGCAAACCTTATCTCGATGCCTAGTACCCAGTTCCGATCAAGTTTTGACCACAATGAGGGCGCCTGAAAGGCCATTCAGGCGCCTGAGTATGTACTATATAAAGGGGTCAAGTGCAGCAGTTCAGAACATCGATTCACACATCCACATACTCATTCTGTGCCAAGGAAATGTACTAAGATGATGCTCTATGACCAAGGAGGCTCCAGGAGGAAGTGTGCAATGCTTCAGAGTTCCAGATTGATCGGGATCATCATCTTCCGTTTGGTTTGCATTCAGTTATAACTTGTAATTCTTTTTCATTATTTTGCTTCTACTCTCAACTGTAAGATGGGTTTATCCGCCTCCGAAATTCTGGAAAGGACACCACTAGTGGATGGGCGCTACCCGTAATTAGGCCTTGGATGTACTGACCCTTGGGGTTGGTAACCAAGTAAATCCTGCATATTCGTGTTGTGTTTCCTTTTACTTTTATTATTCCACTGCTACTAACAACTCTGATATTAAGCGAACAATCAACGAAGATTTGATGACAAATTTTATGAGTCGATATTCACCCCCCCCCCCTCTATCAACGCCATCGATCCTACAATTGGTATCAGAGCGGGTGACTTTGATCTGACTCACCGTCGAAGGAGCAAGATGGCCTGAAATTAAGGGGGAGCCAAGGGTGAAAGAGGTATATTTATTTTATAATGTCTAAATTTCACATAATTTTTTTCAAGTGCAGGGAGAGAGGACACTATAAAAACCAATGTCCTACTCATATGATTCGAACACCACCGGCGGCAACAGAAGTACCAACGCTAGGAGCCCGGAGGGATAAAAGCCATAGAAAATGCTTCAAGTGCCAAAAGCATGGGCACTATATGAATCAGTGTCCAGACTAGAGGATAAGCGGACCCACAATGTTAGGAAATGTTATGAAGGTAAAAGAGGTACGAAAATTTAATTTCTGCCAAAATGTGTTTCAAATTCCTACAAAGCTACATAATTTTTCTGGTGATTTAGATAATAATGCTGATTTTTTTTTGTAAAATTAGATTATTAGCATAAAAAATAGAAATATTGCATGATAGTTTAAATACTAATGATCTATATAATATTAAAATCTTAAAAATTAATTCTATAATTTTTTTAATTAATGCTGCAATATCAAGAATTAATTCAGATAAGTCATTGGATAATCTTGAAACTCGGTTTAATAATTTTATTAATTTTGAAAATAATTTTATTAATTTTGAAAATAATTTTATCAATTATTAAAATAATTTTTTTAATTCTAAAAATAATTTTATTAATTTTGAAAATAATTTTATTAATTCTTAAAATAATTTTATTAATTTTGAAAATAATTTTATTAATTTTGAAGATAATCAAACCATAATTAATAACTCTGAAGATAATAATCAAACCTTAGTTAATAACTCTAAAGATTATAATCAAACCTTAATTAATAACTATAAAGATAATAATCAAACCTTAATTATTAAATTTCAAAATAACTCTAATAATTTTGAAGATAATTATAAAACCTTAATTAGTAATCCTAAAAAGTATTCTACTTATTTTGAAGATAATGATACAATTTCTATTAATTCTGAGTTTAACTTTGAAGATGAGGAAAAATATGATTCTGAATATGAAGATGAATTTATTAAAATTGAAGTTATAATTAAAAAGGCTTACAAGAATTCAAATAAAACAGAAGTATTGAATAAAATTGAAAACTTAAAAATGAAAGAAATATTAGATGAATTAGAATTCTTTGAATTAATGAAAATGATGCAATTAGATCCAAAATTATTATTCAAAACTTAAAAACTTAAATCTTATTTATTCCAAATCTTAAATCTTAATTAAATCTTAAATTTAAATTAATTACCTTCAATTAAATCTTAATTCAAATCTTAAAAACTTATTTCTCAATTAATCACAAATTTAAAAACTTAATTAATCGAAATCTTAAATTTTAATTCAAATCCTAAAAATCTAAATCTTAATTATTTACAAATCTAATAAAACTTATATGTTAATTACCAATTCAACATTAATTAAAAACTCAATCCTTAATTCAAAATTCAAATCCATGATCTAAATTTAAATTAATTACATTTAATTATGAAACTAAATAAAATTCTACCCAACTGGAACAATTAACTTAATAATAATAAATATGTCAAAGTGGGTTGACATATCACGGGTTCACACATTCTGTATCAAATCGAGAATTTGATATTTTATTAGATATCTAATTAAAATGATTTGACCTGATTGATTCATGCATAACTGTCATACTCATGCATTTGTTTATTTTTCTTTATGAACATCTGTCATGTCATTCATGCTAGCTTATTCATTGATTAACATAGAATGACTAGTTAGGAAAAAGATTGGTTGATACTTGCCTATCATAGTACCAGGGTGGGGCGAGATGATAGTACGTTAGGGAAGCTTGATTTGGGATGTCAGGAAGGGTAAGGAGTACCCAACTTGGTCGACCTAGCTAAGTGGAACTAGACGAAGCTACCTCTCCACATCCTAGACTAGTTAGACCATAGTTTCTCAAAATGTAAATTGAAAGTATCATTTCATTAAAAGACTTTGTCTAAGGAAAGGGTCGTTGTTCCGATAACCAAGAAAGCCCCTGTGCCTCATAATAGGTCTTGTTTGGCTAAACCTTTGGTCAATCTGATGAAGCTTGGGTTTACCCTGGACTTGTTTGGCTTAACCCTTGATTACTTTGACTAGACCTTAGTATATTGTCAAACATCATAACACTAGTGGTTGACAATTCATGTCTAACGCTCTTTGCAGCAACAATCTTACCCTTTTGATGTTTGATAATAATCTTAAGTTAGGTTTTAGGCTAAGGGTTTTAGGTCAATACTTTAGGGAAAATCGATGAAAATCTAACTTATTTAAGTACTCTCTCCCCCTTTGACACACATCAAAAAGAAATAAAAGGCAATAATAAAGACTTTAAAATTTGCACCAACAATACGATTTTTGAACATATTTAAGATATTTTAAAGATAACATACTTTTCAAAAATTCTCCTTTTTTTATTTTATTCTATAAACCATATAGCTTTTTTTTTTTAAAAAAAATATTTTAGGGAATGCTAAGTACTTGAGTAATATTTAACAAGATAAGTACTTTATTGATTTGAATTTCTCTAAATCTGACACAATTCTTGGAATCTTGTTGACCACAAGAGAATTTCCTATGTATCTTAGAGATTTTCCAATCACGATATATTCAATTTAAGTATTTAATTTTTGTAAAATAAATTTCTTAGTTTGGATTCCTCCCCAATCTGGCACAATCCTAGGAAACCTTGTTAACTACAAGAAAAACTTTCCTATGTGTCTTCATGATTTCTCCAAACTCAATCAATTTTCAAAGATGTTCAAAAATATTTTTAATAAATATTTTTTTTAAATGAGAATATTGTATTTTCACAAATATAGTGTTTTTAAAAGTTAGTATTTTCTTAAAATATAGTATTTTTGAAAACTTCCAAATGGTTCTTTTAATTTGAACCTTCCCCTAAACCTGACACAGTCCTAGGAAGCTTGTTGATCACAAGTTGAACTTCCTATGAGTCTTAGGGGTTGATTCAAATGAAAAGAATAAAAAAAATTTAAGAGAGATTTTAAAGTAATTAGAAATTAAAGGGCGAATTGTTTTTTTGATTGGGACTCCCCATAAGTTTGATACAATCTTAGGAATTCTTGCAGATTATAAGAAATACTTCCTGTGTGTCTTTAGAGTTTATCCAAATAATAAGAGCAATTAACGCATATTTTAGAAAAATATTTTTGAAAAAATATGATAATTTTTGAAGAAGTATTTTTTGAAAAAAAAATTGAAAGACATAATAAATTTTTGAAAAATATTTTTTGAAATGAATTTTAAAAGAAATAATATTTTTTTAAACAAAAACCATTTTGACAGAGCTAAATTTTTGAAAAGAATAATTTTTGAAAAATAATTTTCAAAATAGATGGGAAAAAAATAACAAAAAGATAGACTCCTCCTGAACCTGATACCTTCTGGCTACCCTTGTTAACTACATGGATCACTACCTAAGTATCTTAAGGGACTTTAGTGTTGACCTAGTGGATTTGTGTCTATGTGCAGATCAAACAACTTTCGAAAAGATATTTAATTTTTGAATTATATTTATAGGTACACACAATCATGGATGAAATTCATTAAAACATTATTATGTTTAATCACTACTTTTTAAAATAAATTTTTAAGAAAATATTCTAAGAATTTTTTAATTCTATTTTAAAATATTTATTAATTGATTAATCCTTGTCATCTCACCCATTCTATGTGTTGTAGTACAAACAAGCATGGTTGCCTTATGGGTGTTGTGAGATGCTTGAATAATTTTTCTCAATTTAATTTTATATATTGTTTGACCTTGAGTTAGATTCAAGTTTAACAATTAGTAACTTTCAATAATTGGCTTCCAAGTCTGGCAGGGTGATCAAACCTAGATCTAATATGTTTGATAATATACCATGGTTTGATTAGTTAGAACAGGGGTTTGTCAAATAAGATCTGATGTTTGACAGAGAACCTAGGGTTGGTCAGTTTGACCAAGAGATAGGCCAAATAGGACTTGATGTTTGGCAGAGTAATAAAACATATTTTGAGTATGCCAAATAGGATTTGATGTTTGGCTGATAGAAGTCTAGTCAGGATTAAGATGACTAGCAAAGAAGTCCTTATCGAGGTACGGAGTCCCGACCGAGGGTTAGGCACCGAAGTCCTGGTTCGAGGAATTGGGCACGAAGTCTTGACCTGCAGGGTTGAGCACGAAGACTTGGTCAGGGGGACCAAGCAGAAGACATTGCCGAGCGGGGATCACGGACAGGAGTCGAGACGGGTCGAGGTCAAACGTCGTCGAGTTTCAAATTCTCGGAGGCTGAGCAAAAGTCCAACCAAAAGTCCTAGTTGGCAAAAGATAACTTCTCCAGAGTGGAGTAAGCAAGGACATGCTCCCCGGGAAAGGGAACAGTAGGCTTCGGTTTGACCTAGAATTTTATTTAAAATCTAAAATCAGAACCAGACAGCTCTGGTTGTCAATTATTAAGGCTTAGGATTATTTGTTTTGTCTTGTGTTTGTTTGTCTTGCAGGAACCTGGAGTTGGAGGCAAGATAGGAGAGCAAACGCAAGAAAACAATAACCTCGAAAAGTGCTTCCCAGGTGCCTGAATAGCTCCTAGGTGCCTCGGATTCAAGCCTTATCTCTGCGCCAAGTACCCCAGTTCGGATCAAGTTTTGACCGCAATGAGGCCGCCTGAAAGGCCATTCAGGTGCCTGAGTAAGTACTATATAAAGGGGTCGAGTGCAGCAGTACAGAACATTGATTCATACATTCGCTTACTCCTTTTGTGCAAAGGAAAAGTGTTGAGACGAAGCTCTGCGACCAAGGAGGCTCCAAGAGGAAGTGCGCGATGCATCGGAGTTCCAGATTGGTCAGGATCACCACCTTCTATTTGGTTTGCATTTAGTTATAACGTGTGATTCTTTATCACTATTTTGCTTGTACTCTCAACTGTAAGACGGGTTTCTCTGCCTCCAGAGATTCCAAAAAGGAGACCACTAGTGGACAGGCGCTACCCATAATTAGGCCTTGGATGTACTGACCCCGGGGTGTTGGGAACCAAGTAAATCCCATGTGCTCATGTTGTGTTTACCTTTACTTTTATTATTCCGCTGCTACTAACAATTCTGATATTAAGTGAATAATAAACAATGATCCGGCGATCAATTTTAAGAGTAAATATTCACCCCCCTCTATTGACGCCACTGATCATACATTTCATATCAGACTCTAGGTGCTTGTTTCAGTCCATATAGGGCTTTTTTATGTCTAAAGGCATGACTTGATGTTCTAAGTTCTCAAAACCTGGAGTTTGACTTACATAAATTTCCTCCTTTATAAATCCATTTAGAAAGGCAGACTTAACATCCATTTAATATAATTTAAATCCCTTATCGGCTGCATATGCTAAAAGCGTCCTAATTGATTCTAGTCTAGCTACAGGTGCATAGGTTTCATCAAAATCTAATCCTTCAATTTGACTAAACCCTTTGTAGGATCGGTGGTGTCGATAGAGGGGGGTGAATATCGACTCCTGCTTCATTTCATATTTTGTTCATTTAACTTCGTAATTAGATCATTAGTAGCACAATGGAATAATAAATGTAAAAGACAAAGATAGTAGACACGTGAGATTTATTTACTTGGTTCCTAACCCCTAGGATCAGTGTTCTTAAGACTTCATTCTCCATCTACTACCTTGCTCTGATACCAGAATAATGGAGACAAAGGAAGTGAATAAGTTGCCCAACAAGCTAACGATATGGATCATGCTTAACCCACTCTAGAAGTTGTTGATGATCCTTTATGCATCAAAGGAGGCCCAATTACAAGGGCTAAGGCTAAAAAGATGAAACAAGCACTTAATGTGCTAATTGAATATGTGAAAGCCAAAGCTACCATTGAAGAAGGTTTGACCAAGAGCAAGTCATACGGCTTAGTCAACCTAATTCAAGCCTTAGATGAGCTTAACTAGTGTCCTTAGTCTCTAGTCTATGTAAGAAGGATATGTCAATTTTGTGGGTTCAATTTAGGCCCAATTTCTAGCTTTATTTGGGTTGTAATGGTGCTAAGAGCTCAATAGGCCTATGTAGTCTTCCTAGGCCTCTACTAAATGGGCTTCCTTTTGGCCTTTTAAGGTTTTTAGGTCACCCTATAGCTATAAATTAAGGGGGTGGCGGCCACAACATGTAACTTTTTGGCTTATTCAATCTACTACATGGTGAGGCTCCCACTTGTTGGTTCTTTATTGAACTAGAACTTATCAAGGCATCCCCTTGTGGCGTTCAAGACTTATCAACCTCCATCCCAAGGTTGTGGCGTCTATCTTCTTCTTCTTCTATACCAAGGTTCATGCTTCCTTAAGCATTGGGTCGAGGTTTCTTCCTTTCATTCTCCATCTTTTCGATTTAGACTATCTTTCTCTCTTTCTTCCATTTGTTGTGTGTTCTTGAGACTTCTTCTCTTTGGGTTCGCATCATTTTAGAGCCTTGGTTTCTCTAAATCGATTTGGTTATCCTTTTCTTTGTGTTCATGAGTCTCTATCTTATTTTTGTTTCTTTTCTTTTGCTTAGCAAGCCTTACTTGCTTGTTCTTGAGTCTCTATCTTATTTTTGTTTCTTTTCTTTTGCCTAGCAAGCCTTACTTGCTTTGTGGCTCTACAAAAAAAAATTGGAGGAAACAAAATTCGGCTAAAAAAAAGCAAAGAAAGGAATGAAGAAATAAAAAAAAGAGAAAAACTAAAACAAAAAAAACAGCAAAAGAGGCTGGAAAAAAAGGAAGTAGAGACTTTGTTTGCAAATTTATTTTTCTCATTTCCTTTAAAGCTTACCTAGATTTATTTCTGGCAGCCTAGATTAAGTTCTATCGACTTTCATTTCTGCTCTTATTTCAAGTATTCTCATTTCCTTTAAAGTTTGCCTTGATTTAATTCGGCAGCCTAGATTAAGTTTTGGCAACTTTCCTTTGAGGTCTTATTTGAAGTACTCTCATTTCCTTTAAGCCTAGATTCAATTCTGGCAGCCGAGATTATGTTCTGGCAACTTTCCTTTCAGCTCTTTAATTCACGTTTTGCTATCTTTCATTTCCGTATTATCCTCAATTTTGCCTAGATTCAATTCTGACAAATTTCCTTTCAGCACTTACTTCAAGTTTTCAATTTTGCAATTTGCACTTTAATGTCTTGAATTCCTATCTTTTATCCTAACACCCTTGGAAATTTTCATAGTCCACGAACGCTTACAAGGTATTTGCCACAATTCTAAGTTCAAGTTCATTAAAGAGCTAACATTCGTGAGTTAGAGTGTTTGAGTGAAACAGGTTGTTCAATAGCGACAAGTGGAGAAGAAGCAAGACTTAGAGAATCCCTTGATCAACGTGCTTTGAGACAACACTTGGAACACATGAAAATCCATTTTAGTTAGATTATGGACAGATTAGAGAAACAAGATGTTGTAATTGTAGGATTGCGACATAGCCAAGTTGGTAGAGTTCCTTCACGAAGTGCTAGACAATATAACTGTGGTGACCATGATGATGATGATGATGATGATGATGATGATGGCGTATCTGAGGACATTGATGATAGAGCTTCAAGTGGCAGATCGGATCATGCTCGAGTTGGTGATAGAAGTGGAAGGATGAATGATCATGTAGATAGAAACTTGGGAAATATCAAGATGAAGATTCCCTCATTTCAAGGAAAAAGTTATCTTGAAGCCTATTTGGAGTGGGAAAAGAAAGTGGAATTAGTATTTGATTGCCACAACTATTGTGAAGAGAAGAAGGTAAAACTCGCTGCCGTTGAATTTGTTGATTATGCAATTATTTGGTGGGATCAAATTATTCTAAGAAGGAGAAGAAACAAAGAGAGACTCGTTGGTAGTTGGGAGGAGATGAAAACTATTATGAGAAAGAGATTCATTGCAACACATTACTATCGGGATATGTATCAACAGTTACAAAGTCTCACACAAGGATCTAAGACTGTGGAGGCATACCACAAAGAGATGGAAATTGCCATGATTAGAGCCAATGTTGTAACGCCCGCTTTTTTTTCCATTTTATAAAGCGGCGTTACGCTAAACTTACATATGCATATAAAACCTCTTAATGCAGCGGAATCATAAATTCTTTTTCACATGCTTTTAACCATGCAATTAGTGCTTAAATCCTATACACATATATCCTATACACATATCTAGCATCATGATATCAACCTTTCTTAACACATTCATAAGCTTTCATGAGCATTTCAGGTAACCTATTACCCGTATGCATAGCATCATGATTATTTAGTTTTCATAATTCATTCATAAGCCTTTCAGGTAGCAAGTAGTTTATCCATAACTTCATAAGTAGTAGGTTGTTTCATAGGCATAGCTATCATAAGTAAAGCATAACCAACATAAGTATGGTAAGATAACAACACATGCAATCAGTGAAATGAGAGGGACTCTTGGCCATGTCACTACCACACACACATGATCTTGCCTCTCCTGCTGCTTCCTTTGAAATCTCTTGCTTAATCTGCGGTATAAGAAAATAAAATTATTAGCACGGAGGCTTAGTAAGACCCTTTTCCTACTCACAAAATCCATATATCGTATAAACATGAACATGGTAACTTAGCATAAGCATAAATACATCATGGCATCATAAATTAGCATGACTATAAATAAAATCATGGCATCCTAACTTAGCATAAACATAAATAAATCATGGCATCATAAATTAGCATGACTATAAATAAAATCATGGCATCTTAACTTAGCATAAACATAAATAAATCATGACATCATAAATTAGCATGAATATAAATAAAATCATGGCATCCTAACTTAGCATAAACATAAATAAATCATGCCATCATAAATTAGTATGAATATAAATAAATCATGGCATCATAAATTAGCATAAACATAAAAAAATCATGGCATCATAAATTAGCATAAACATAAATAAATCATGGCATCATAAATTAGCATGACTATAAATAAAATAATGACATCCTAACTTAGCATAAACATAAATAAATCATTTGCATAAACATACCTTGCATAAACTTACTTTGCATAATCTTCTTATCATAAATATAATGCATAACATGGATGGATGCATGTGGCAAATGTATATATATATATAATGATGCTTAATCTTTAGAATCATACTTTTAAATACTTTAACATAATCATAACATTCATTGGGCCCTGGCTTGTACCACATTCATACATCATATGCGCGCATCCCTAAGTAAATGCGAGGTAGCTAATCTCGACCTACTAGGGTAAGAACAGCTTCATCGGTAGTCCCGAACCGTAAGGACAGCTTCATCGGTAGTCCCGAACCATGGACAGCTTCATCGGTAGTCCAGAACCGTGGACCTTACTTAGGTCCAGTACAAGCTCATTCATAAAATAAAATACTTTCACATGCTTCTTCATTCATAATCATTCATAGCATATTCATTCATTCATCATACTTAACATCATCGTTATGCCTTGAAGGCATGAACTTGAACTTCATTCCTCATTTTCATTCCATAACATCATTAAGCCTCGAAGGCATGAACTTTAACTTTATTCATCAGTTTCATTCTTAAACATGGCATAGGTACACATCATTCATAAAGCATGGCATACATACAAATTATTCATAAATCATGGCATACATACATATCATCCATAAACCATGACATACCTACATCTCATTCATAAAACATGGCATAACTACATATCATTTCTAAAACATGGCATACATACATATTATTCATAAAACATGGCATACATACATATCATTCATAAATCATCGCATATGTCTAAACGTTTATGACCTAACATATAATTCATGACATATAAACTAAGGGTTTAGTTACCATAGAAATTCTTCCATCATACTTAAATATCCATCTTAGTAACCTATAAACAAGCATCTTTGTAGGCTTAACCCAACCCTAGCCCTAGGTAATGTCCTTGGCCGAAAGCCCCAAGAAACCCTAGGTCCATGAAAACTTCACATAAATTCCCAAACAACATCTCATACATACCTACTAGGCCATAGTAAGCATTTGATTCTATACTTAAGGCCAACCCTAATCCTTTAACCCTAGTTCTTGCTCTTGGCCGAAACTTTAAGGGTCCCTAAAGTTCATGAAAAATGCTTATAAAACAAAATTCCTACCCATCATGCCATAGGAAACCAAAACTTATATGTTGAATGGTTAGATCAAGGCCCAACCATGGGTTAGGGTTCTTGGCCGAAATTCATTAGGCCTTATAATCATGTAAAATTTCATGTAAATCACCACTAACAACACTTACATCATAATCAATCATAAAAACCATCATTTGAGAGTTTAGAAACTAAACCTAGCCATGAAACTTGCAAGTGACCGAAACCCTAACTTCTTCTTCATGGATTTTCATCTTAGATCTTAAATAACAACTTAGATCATATCTATATCAAGGAAAAGCCATTACAGCACAGGTGAGGGGGGGGGTCTTACCTTGGGGTTTTCTTGATTTTTCACCTTGATTATAGAGAATCAAAAGAACTCCTTAGACCTTAAGTCACCTCTAGCCTTTGTAACCTTGGGAAACCTTTAGATCTTGGAGTTGAGACCCTCATGTGAAGCTTTTCCAAAGGAAAAATCTCCCTTATGGTGTTCGGCTAGGATGAGGGGAGGAGGAGGAAGAAAATGCAAAGTGATGGAAGGAAAAAGGTAACTCCCAAACCCCCCTCTTTATAACCCATTAAGGACGTAAATGAAGAGCCTCTCCATGACCCTTCATCTTCTTCTAAGCCTTAACCAATATCCACTTCATTCCCTCATAACATTCCCTTGCTAGGTGAGTTGGTTAGAGCATGCATGGTTGTACAAGAGGTCCAAGGTTCAATCCTTGGTCCATGCACCTCATTTTTATTTTATTTTTCCTTTTATTTCCTACTATTTTTCCTAAAATTCCAAAAATCCCCTAAAAATTCCCCCATAATTATGTTAATATTTCTCATTAAAATCCCTTTATATTTATATTAATTTTTACCTAAAATTCTCCAATAATTATGGTACTAAAAAGCCCATATAAGGCCTATTAGTACTTAGTTTTCTCGATTTAAATGAGAAAATATGGATCTCTAGGCCACATTTTGTATTAATATTTCTAGGTCCCTCGGAAAATTATCTAGACATGCTCAATATTTTAAGAAAATATTAAGAGAATTTTCTGGGTCGTAACAATCCCCCATACCTCGTGAAAGTTCGTCCTCGAACTTAGTACAACTCCGGGTACTTGCGCCTCATCTCGTCCTCACGTTCCCAGGTAGCTTCCTCGAACCGTTGACTTTGCGATAGGACCTTGACTAAGGGCACCTCCTTACTCCTCAGCTTCTTGACCTCCCAATCCAAAATCTGGATGGGTTTGCTCTCATAACTTAGGTCCTCTTGCACTTGTACTGTCTGCGGCTCGATCACTTGGTCCATATTTGGGGTACACTTTTTAAGCAGGGACACATGGAATACGTTATGGATAGCTGACATCTCTGGAGACAGCTCTAGCTCATATGCCACTTTACCAACTCTTTTCAGAATCAGGTATGGCCCCACATAGCGCGGACTTAGTTTTCCTTTCCTCCCAAACCTCGTCACCCCCTTCATAGGAGCCACTTTCAGCATCACCCAATCTCCAACATTAAATTCCAGTGGTCTACGCCGAACATCAGCATAACTCTTCTGTCGGCTCTGAGCAGTTTCTATCCGTTGTCGAAAATTCTGTATAGCTCGGGTGGTGCTGTCGATGACATCCGTTGTGAGCCCCATTTCCTT
Organism: Boesenbergia rotunda; assembly: GCA_024364735.1. Lineage (NCBI taxonomy): Eukaryota > Viridiplantae > Streptophyta > Magnoliopsida > Zingiberales > Zingiberaceae > Boesenbergia > Boesenbergia rotunda. The sequence continues at coordinate 189,052 of JAGFNQ010001098.1, forward strand.
CTTTTCACCACCCTCATACCAACAGATCGGAGACCTACATCTCCTCCCATTATTGGAAAGTGATGCAGAAGAGTATCCGGTTGAAGGTGAAGCCCTTGTCACTAGGCGTGCTTTAAATGTGCAAGTGAAAGAAGATAATGAAGAACAACGAGACAACATATTTCATACCCATTGTCACATCAAAGACAAGGTATGTAGTATGATTATAGATGGGGGAAGTTGCACTAATGTAGCTAGTACTATTTTGGTTGAGAAATTATGCTTACCTACCACTAAGCATCCTAGACCTTATAAACTACAATGGTTGAATGATTGCGGGGAAGTCAAGGTCACCACGCAAGTGTTGGTTTTATTTTCCATTGGTAGATATCATGATGAGATACTTTGTGATGTAGTGCCAATGCATGCAAGTCATTTACTTTTAGGTAGACCATGACAATTTGATAGGAAGGTCATGCATGATGGGTTTAAAAATAAGTATTCTTTTATGATGCATGGTAAACATGTAACTCTTGTACCATTGACTCCTAAGCAAGTATATGAAGATCAATTGAGGATAAAAAATGAGAGTGAAAAAAGAAAAGAGTGTGAGAAAAAAGAAAATGAGAAAAGGAAAAAGAATGGAAAAGAAAAAGTGTGTGAGAAAAGAAAAGGTGAGGATGAGATGAGTGGAAAAAAGAATGAAAGGGGAAAAGAAATTCAAAAGCAAGAGAGTAAAAAAGGGAGCTTTTATGCAAAAGAAAGAGAGGTTAAAAGAGCGTTTTATGCTTCACAGTCAATGATTGTACTTTTGTACAAAGAGGCCGATTTTAACACTAACGATCATAACCCTACTTTGCCTAGTGTTGTTAAATCTCTTTTGCAGGAATTTGATGATGTATTTCCTGATGAGGTTCCTGATGGATTGCCACCACTTAGAGGAATAGAGCACCAAATTGATTTCATCCCTGGAGCCTCAATTCCTAATCAAGCAGCTTATAGGTGTAACCCTGCCGAAATAAAAGAATTACAAAGGCAAGTCGAAGAGTTGATGAAAAAAGGGTATGTCCAAGAATGTTTGAGTCCATGTGCTGTCCCCGTTTAGCTTGTACCTAAGGAGGATGGAACTTGGAGAATGTGCGTTGATTGTAGAGCTCTCAACAAGATTACGGTAAAGTATCGTCATCCTATTCCTAGATTAGATGATATGCTAGATGAACTACATGACTCTTGCATTTTCTCTAAAATTGATTCGAAGTCGAGCTATCATTAAATCCGTATACGTGAGGGAGACGAATGGAAAACTGCATTTAAGACTAGGTATGGTTTGTACGAATAGTTAGTCATGCCATTTGGGCTTACAAATGCACCTAGTACTTTCATAAGGTTAATGAACCATATTTTGCGTGCTTTTATTGGAAATTTTGTCGTAGTATATTTTGATGACATCTTGATTTATAGCAAAAATTTAGAGGAGCATCTACAACATTTACAAAATGTTCTAATTGTTTTGCGAAATGAAAAATTGTATGCTAACCTTCAAAAATGTTCTTTTTGCACTAATCAGATTGAGTTTCTTGGTTATATTGTTAATGCTAAGGGAATAGCAGTTGATGAGAAGAAGGTTAAGGTTATTCGTGAATGGACAACACCAAAAACAATAACTGAGGTACGTAGTTGCCATGGTTTGGCATGTTTCTACAGAAGGTTTGATAAGAATTTTAGTACTTTAGTTGCACCCTTGACCGAAATTGTTAAAAAGAATGTTGGATTTCATTGGGATAGTGAACAGGATTCAGCCTTCAACTCACTTAAGGAGAAATTAAGTTCTTCACCATTACTTGCGTTACCTAACTTTGCTAAAACTTTTGAAATTTAGTGTGATGCATTAGGAATAGGTATTGGAGTCGTGCTAATACAAGAAGGTCGACCCCTTGTTATTTTAGTGAGAAATTGAGTGGGGCAGCTTTGAACTATCCCACTTATGACAAAGAGATGTATGCTTTGGTGAGGGCTTTAGAAACTTGGTAGCATTACTTGTGGGCTAAAGAGTTTGTCATTCACACCGATCATGAATCATTGAAGCACTTGAAGAGCCAAAGTAAGTTGAATAGACGTCATGCGAAATGGGTGGAGTTCATTGAATCATTTTCTTATGTGATCAAGTATAAACGAGGTATGGAAAATACTGTTGCAGATGCTTTATCTCGAAGGTATACCTTGCTCTCTACTTTGAACACTAAATTGTTAGGATTTGAATACATTAATGATCTATATTCTAAGGATCCTGACTTTGGAAATGTATTTGAAGTTTGTCAGCATGCTGCATTTGGGAAGTTTTATAGGCATGAGGGATTTCTATTTAGAGTTCATAGGTTATGTGTGTCTAACTGTTCATTGAGGGAATTATTAGTCTAAGAAGCCCATGGTGGAGGACTAATGGGACATTTTGGAGTGAGAAAAACACTAGATGTTTTGTTGGAGCATTTCTTTTGGCCACATATAAAAGGAGATGTTGTAAAATTTTATGAGAAGTGTATCACATGTAGGTAAGCAAAATCTAAATCTTTACCTCATGGGTTGTATACACCTCTACCAATTCCTAGTGAACCTTGGGTTGATATTTCTATGGATTTTATTGTAGGTCTACCAAGGTCAAAACGAGGTATGGATTCTATTTTTGTGGTCATAGACAGATTTTCCAAAATGGCTCATTTTATTTCTTGTAGGAAAACAGATGATGCTAACCATATTGCTGATCTCTTTTTTAGGGACATTGTTCGACTTCATGGAGTGTCGAAAAGTATAGTTTCAGATCGTGATGCAAAGTTTCTAAGTTACTTTCGGAAGACACTATGGGGCAAGTTGGGAACAAAGTTGTTGTTTTCTATAACGTGTCATCCACAAACAGATTGACAAACTGAGGTAGTAAATTGAACCTTAGCTACTTTATTAAGAGCTATCTGTCAAAAGAATTTAAAAGGTTGGGAAGATTGTTTACCACATGTTGAATTTGCATATAATAGATCTTTACACTCTGCTACTAAGTGTTCACCTTTTGAAGTGGTATATGGTTTGAATCCGCTAACTCCTTTGGATTTATAACCTTTGCCTATCTCTGAGCATGCTAGTTTGGATGGTACAAGGAAAGCTGAATTTGTGAGCCAAATGCATGAGAAAGTAAGGATGCAAATTGAAAAGAAGACTGAACAATATGCTACGCAAGCCAACAAGGGACGGAAGAACAAAATCTTTGAATCCGGTGATTGGGTTTGGGTTCACATGAGAAAGAAGAGATTTCCTGCTAAACATCGTACTAAGTTGCATCCAAGAGGCGATGGACCATTTCAAGTCATAGTGTGAATCAATGATAATGCCTACAAGCTTGACTTGCCGGGTGAGTATAATGTGAGTTCCACATTTAATGTTTCTGATCTCTCTCCCTTTGATGTAGGTACTCAATATTCGAGGACGAATCCTTTTGAGGAGAGGGGGAATGATGGAGACAAAGGAAGTGAACATGTTGCCCAACAAGCTAACGATATGGATCATGCTCAACCCACTCTTGATGATGTTGATGATCCATTATGCATCAAAGGAGGCCCAATTACAAGGGCTAAGGCTAAAAAGATGAAAGAAGTGTTGGTGCAGGCAGCACCAGAGTCGAACCTGGGTTTTGATAATGGCAAAGGGTTAAAAAGTTATGATGTTATTTTGATCTAATATATTACTTGAGTGTGCAGAAAGAAGTCCTAGCGAAGGACTGCTAGGCACCTAGCGAAGGACTGCTAGGTATCGAAACCCTAAGACCTAGCGAAGGGCTGCTGGGCACCTAGCGAAGGGCTGCTAGGAGTCTAAGACCTGGCGAAGGACTGTCAGGCACCAGGCGAAGGACTGCTTGGTATCGAAGCCTTGGTGAAGGACTGGCAGGAACCGGGCGAAGCACTGCTTGGTGTTGGTCCAGACAGCACCCAAGTCGAACCTTGGTTTTGATAATGGCAAATGATTCAAAAGTTAAGATGTTATGTTTATCTAATATGTTATTTGAGTGTGCAGATTGAAGTCCTTGCGAAGGACTGCTAGGCACCTAGCGAAGGACGGCTAGGCATCGAAACCTTAAGACCTGGCGAAGGGCTGCTGGGCACCTAGCGAAGGACTGCTAGGAGACTAAGACCTGGCGAAGGACTGCTGGGCACCTAGCGAAGGGCTGCTAGTAGTCGAAGACCTGGCGAATGACTGCTTGGTACGGAAGACCTGATGAAGGATTGCTGGGCACCAGGCGAAGGACTGCTTGGTACTGAAGACCTGGCGAAGGACTGCTAGGCACCTGGCGAAGGACTGCTGGGCAAAAGTCCAACCGAAGGAGCCGGTTGGCAACAGGTAAATTCTCCCGAGAGGAGTAGGTGAGGACGCGTTCCCCGTCGAGGGAATAGTAGGCGTCGGTTCGACCTAGGGTTCCATTTTGGAGACCTAAAGTCAGAACCAAGACAGCTACAGCTGTAAAATTCACTAACTTGCTTGCTTTGTTTTGTTTGGTACTAACCCTAGATGGAGGACCGAAGGAACGAGTTTCTGCAGTTTAGAACGCCCCAAAGGAGAAGGGCAGTAGCTGGGTTGGGCGCCCGAGAGGTCCCGGGCGCCCTAAGTCAAAGCCAAACAAGAGTTGAGCAAGAAAACGCTTCGGAAGCTCACTGGGCCAGGCGCCCCCGTGCTCCCGGGCACCCCGGATGCCTCGAGCACCCTGGGTCCAAGCCAACGAAGCAGATAGAGTTCAAGTCAGCGAGAAGCCAGCATACTGAGTCAACCCAGGCGCCCCCTGCTTCCCGGGCGCCCCCGTCAAACCTCGAGCCCAATCCTGGAGGGATAAAGGCTGACCGAGAGGTTTGCGGATCAAGTGACACGTGGAGGGCGCCCCCAGCGTTCCGGGCGCCTCCAGGTGCACTATATAAGGGGCTCAATCCCCACGGCTTCGAAAAAGAAACATTCTTCTAACGCCAATACGCTCTTCAACTCAAGCGCTCTGCTCCGGAAACCTCCCATCTCGAGATTCAAGCGCCGACGACGACCCTCTGCTCAAAAGTACGATCCACACCGAGCGTCGGTAACGAAGAGTTTAATTTTTAGTTTTCTGTACTATAACTGTAATATTTTTCTGTAAACATTTGCGCACATATAGAATTGCCCGCAGTAAACGGTCAACGACCGTGGGACTTGGAGTAGGAGCCGACCGCGACCCCGAACCAAGTAAAATCGCTTGAGATCTTGTGCCGTGTTTTCAATTCTGCTGCGTATTCTCTTAACTCGAATCCCAAATATTTTTTACGATATTCACCCCCCTCTATCGTATTCTCTCGATCCAACAAGTGGTATCAGAGCGGGGAAGCTCAAATTTGGTGCAACCACCAATTTGAGAATTTTTCAGATTTTATTCGAATTTTTTTTATTTCTTTTATCGAAATTTTATCGTAAATTGTGGTTGGTGCAACACCACTCGATAATTGTTTTCTCTTTTTCCCGCAATGCTAATCCAAGACCAAGTCTTGGGACATTTTCTCCTTTTCTCTCTCCTTTCAGTAAATTCTAAATGGCTATGCAAGAGGGCACTACTAGAATTTTTGCATTCAACAACACATAATCGACAACGATTTTTTGATAAAGTGTTGTCTTATGTCAATTTAACAACAGTTTTAGTATTAACCATTGTTGTTGTTGGTCTGTATACGTAAAAAGACAACAGTAATAACAAAATGTTGTCGTATGTATACTCAACGACAACAGTTATAAAATAACTGTTGTCTATAGGCGGGATTTACAACAACTGATGTGATAAACTGTTGTCTATTATGACAATAGACAACAGTTATATTAAACTGTTGTTGTTGTATTGTTGTGCTGTTCAAGCAATAAACAAAATCAACGGTGGATATCCAACTGCAAAAAAACCCCCTCCTCACACAAACCCCTCGCAGCCACGAGTCGACGCCTCTCCCCCTTCTTCATCACCCGAATCCAAGGAAGCCCCGAGAGCAGCGCTTCCTTTCACCCTCCCGAGGTGAGGCCCGACTCCTCTCGCTCTCTTCTTCTTCATCGCGCAAGCAAGGAGGCGACGCCTCCTCACTTACCTTTTCTTCTTCCTCGATTGCGTGCCCTAGCTACTAACGCCCAGGCAAGCAGTACCTTGCGTCAACACCGCATCTTCATCGCTAGCTACGACAGGCGAATTGCTCCTTCCCGGCTGAGTGCCACTACCAGCGGCCCTCCTAGTGAGTTGAGATCGCTATTGATTGTTTTTGGTACCGTGAGTTGTGTTGGGACCGGGTGCATGTCGACAAGGATACGGGTTCGTAAAATTTTAAATTTTTACGTGCAGCGGAAGAATTAGCATAAAATAACCACGTATCTAGCATGCAACCTTATGATGTGTTGACATAATCATAAATTAAAACTTTGTGGAAAAGTAAACAAATTTACTAAGTACCTCGCGTAACTCGAAGTAAGGGACAAGATCCAACCGTAGCGTCCCTTGGAAGCTTCGCCTCTATTCGCGTCCATGCCGAGTTCTCTTCGAGATGACTTCGCAAAGTCACGAGTTTTCTGCCGACGAGAACTACTAGATTCTCTAAAGGCACAACTAGAAGAACAAGAGAAAAGATAGGAAACTAACCACCAAAGTAACGGAATCAAAATTCCGGGAAGAGAGGAGTTGTGATCCGCTTCTTCTTCTACTTGGTTGGCTTCTCCTTCTTCTTGATAGCTTACGGCAACCAACTTGGAGGGGTGAGGGTGCGCCGGCCCTAGTTTAGACAAGGGGAGCCGGCCCTAATCCTTAAGGAGGGCGCCGACCCTAAGGGAAGAAGAAGAGAGAATAAGAGAGAGAGGGAGAGAGAGCTTCTAATCTCATGATTACTATATTGGAATTAAGGGCTTGCCTTTGGCTCCTTTATATAGTAGCATCTCCCTTGCCATGTCTCCCTCTTAACGGAATTAACGGAATTAGTTATCATAAGAAATTTATCCTATAAATTCTCTTATGAATTATTCCGTTTAAACCAAGTTTTATTATAACTAACTTTATAATAAAACTAATTAATCTCTCCTTTTATTATGGAATAAATTTTATAAGAAATTTATAAAATTTCTTATTATGGAAAAATCAATTCATAATTGATTTTATAAAATTAAAATAAACCATTCCATGGATCATTTTAATTTCCATAAAAACAATAAATTTCTATAAATTTATAAATTTCCTTACACAAATTTATTTATCCATAATTTATAAAACAAATCGCTCTAGATTTATTTTATTAATTAAACCAATTAAATTGGTTTCTTCCGCGTCTTGTGGCCGGCCAACCCAAGGGGTTTGGCACCCTCTTTGGCCGGCCAAACCAAGCTGAACCGATCGCGAATTAAACTCATTTAATTCGCCCAATAAGCCTTCAAAAGACTTAGCCATTTTTAGCTTCCATTGCTCCTCTGATTAACTCAGATTCGCCTTATTTCTCTTGATCAGAAAATCCAATTTTCAACTCGTTTTAAATCCCTCGGATTACTCGCAGTGCGTGTGACTAAATAGGCTTTCGATTTATGTTGGCCGTCTATAATCAACAAATTATAGAACGATCATGAGTGGCACCTAGTAGTACATCATGACCCCCAATTAATCGAAAGATCAACGATTTGACCTCAGAAGAAATTATTCTGAAACCCTTCAGCAGCTCTAATGAATCGTGCCTCATTCCCTTCACCATCTTATACCCACTTGGTTCAGGACACGGTTTATTTGTGTCAGTCCCCACTAGGCTGACTACGTCACACCTAGCCCAAGTAATGTCTTTCTCGTCCTTTGGATTTCTAATTACTCTCATGTATTTTAGAGATTCGCACTCCAAACATGATATACTCTGGCCAGAGGTTTTGAGTAACAATCCGACGATAGGCCTGGGTATACATCTCCTCGCAAGGAGTGGTGAATCCTTTGTAGGCTGTTCAAACATCTTCGGGCACTTCGGCTTATACCCAATCATCCTGGGTCCACACCTCCTTGGAGATGCTTGCTTAAGATGTTAAAGTATAAGTCTCCATGACCAAGATGACTTGAACACCGCAAGTCAAAGGAACATCGCACTTAAGCCGCAGTAAGAACTTCATTGACATATCTATAGATAGATTCCATATGAAGTCTTACAGCTAGTCACTCCAATGACCTAGTTCCCTTAACTAGCATCCATGTTTATCTCCGGACATACCAATGTCACCAGCCAGTGAGAATCAGCTGATTAGAGAATAACCCATGCTAGTCTCAACAGAATTGATAGTGTCTGTATTTATCAATTCATTGGCTAGGGATATTTTCAATACTTCACATTTGCACATTTAGAGATAATCACTAGATGTGATCCCATCACAAATTCTCTTGTGCTGTGAGTTGTATTGCGGATATTCAGTAGATGAGTTTAAGATCCCAATCAAATACACAAGCATGTATACTCAAATAGTGAATTATCATTTATTAAAATAAATGTTTTACAATCATAAGGCGATTGCCTTAGGACACTTCTCTCATATCACTAACAAACTCCCACTTGGCCTAATGCCAATCGCTGCGGTATCCAATACCACAGGCTCTAACATGACCCTCAAACTTGTTTTGAGGCAAGGCCTTAGTTAAAGGATCTGCTAAATTCCTTTCAGTGGGAATTTTCTCAATTTGTATGTCATTCCTTCTTATAATCTCTCTAATCAGATGATAGCGGCAAAGCACGTGTTTGGATCGCTGATGAGACCTTGGTTCCTATGCTTGTGCAATAGCTCCATTGTTGTCGCAGTAAACCGGCACTGCATCATCAATGGTTGGAACCACGCCAAGTTCGGAGATGAACTTCATGATCCAGGCTGCTTCCTTTGCTGCTTCCGAAGCTGCGATATATTCCGCTTCCGTGGTGGAATCCGCTACGGTGTCTTGTTTGGAACTTTTCCAACTTACTGCGCCTCCATTCAAAATAAATACGTATCCAGACTGCGATTTGGAGTCATCCTTATCTGTCTGGAAACTGGCATCTGTATACCCATGTATCACCATATCTCCTTCTCCATATATTAGGAACACATCCTTAGTTCTTCTTAAGTACTTAAGGATTGTCTTAACAGCCGCCCAATGATCCATTCCTGGATCCGACTGGTATCTGCTTGTGACGCTCAAAGCATACGATACGTCGGGCCTAGTACATAACATAGTATACATGATAGATCCTATCGAGGATGCATAAGGAATCTTATTCATGCAAATCCTCTCGTCTTCTATGCGCGGACACATAGACTTTGAAAGGTTGATCCCAAGCCTGATGGGAAGGTAACCTTTCTTGGATTCCGACATGCTAAACCTTTTTAGCACTCGGTCTATATATGTAGACTGCGAAAGACCAAGCAACCGTTTTGATCTATCTCTATAGATTCTAATCCCAAGGATATAGGTTGCTTCTCCCAGGTCTTTCATGGAGAAAGTTTTGGACAACCAAATTTTAACTGTCTGTAAAACTGATATATCGTTTCCTATAAGTAAGATGTCATCGACATATAATACTAGGAATACGACTGCACTCCCACTAACCTTCTTGTATACACAAGGTTCGTCAGGATTTTGTGAGAAATCAAACTTTTTGATTGTCTCATCAAAACGGATGTTCCAGCTCCTAGATGCTTGCTTCAGTCCATATATGGATCGTCGAAGCTTGCATACCTTGGTTTTATCAACCGATGTGAAACCTTCAGGTTGTATCATGTATACATCCTCAAGTAGGTTTCCGTTAAGGAAAGCTGTTTTCACATCCATTTGCCATATCTCATAATCATAATGAGCTGCTATGGCTAGGAGCATCCGAATGGATTTAAGCATAGCTACTGGCGAATAGGTTTCGTCATAATCAATTCCTTGCTTCTGACGATATCCTTTTGCCACTAATCTAGCCTTAAAGGTAACAACATTACCTTTCATGTCGGTTTTCTTCTTGAAAACCCACTTGCACCCTATGGGCTTAATCCCTTCAGGTGGGTTAACCAAGTCCCATACTTGGTTTTCGTACATGGAATCCATTTTCGACTTCATGGCCTCAAGCCATTTGTCCCTTTCTGAATTTTTCAGAACATCTTCATAACTGATAGGTTCGTTATCGCATATGAGTAACACGTCGTTCGATTCACTTACGAGAAATCTGTATCTCTCTGGAATATTGCGTGTCCTATCAGATCTACGAAGAGGTGGTGTAGTTTTAGGTTCAACTGATAGCTCATCATTATGAGTTATTAGTTGTGGGTCTAGACTAGGTGTCTCCGTAATGTCTATTGGAGTTTCTTGAACTTCATCAAGTTCAATGCCACTCCCACTGTTTTCTTGTAAAAGAAATTCTTTTTCTAGAAATACAGCATGCCTTGAAACAAACACCATTTGTTCCAAGGGATGATAGAATTGGTAACCCTTCGTTTCCTTAGGGTATCCAATAAATAGACATTTTTCAGACTTAGCATCCAATTTGTCTGATACAGTCCGCTTCACATAAGCAGGACAACCTCATATCTTAAGGTGAGTTAAGTGGGGTTTCTTACTATTCCATTTCTCATATGGAGTAGTAGAGACTACTTTGGTCGGGACTCTGTTTAGCAAGTAAACTGCTGTCTTAAGTGCATAGCCCCAAAAGGATTTTGGAAGAGTTGCATGATTCATCATCGACCTAACCATGCCCATCAAGGTTCGGTTGCGCCTCTCAGATACACCATTATGCTATGGTGTATACGGCGGAGTCCATTGGGATAATATCCCATTGTCCCTAAGATAATCTTGAAACTCTTGACTTAAGTATTCACCACCCCGATCGGATCGAAGTATTTTAATACTTTTGCCAAGCTGTTTCTCTATTTCATTTCTGAACTCTTTGAATTTCTCAAAGGCTTCAGATTTGTGTTTCATCAAGAACACGTACCCGAATCGTGAGTGATCATCGATAAAGGTGATGAAGTAGCTATAGCCTCCTTGTGCATGAGTTGACATTGGTCCACATACATTAGTATGTATTAGACCAAGCAACTCTCCTACTGGATTACCTTTTCCGGAAAAGGTTAATTTGGTCATCTTGCCTTTTAAGCATGATTCGCATGTATCAAATGAACCGGGTTCAAATGATTCCAAAATTCCACATCGGTGCAATTCGGTCATGCGTTTCTTACTTACATGGCCAAGACGGCAATGCCACGTGTAGGAGTCTATTCGATTATCTATTCTAGCACGTTTATTGCTAACTTTGATATTGAAAACGTCACTGGATAAATCTAACGTGTAGATGCCATTGCACAAAATTCCATTCCCATAAAGAACGTCATTTAAAGTTATGTAACAACAATTGTTACTAAAAGTTAAATGATAACCCTTTTCATTCAAACATGAAATAGATACAATGTTCTTTATTAACGAAGGAACAAAATAACAATTATCCAATTCTAAGACACGTCCAGTCGGGAGCTTTAGCAAATATGTTCCGATGGCAACAGTAGCAATCTTTGCTCCATTTCCAACTCGCAAATCCGCTTCTCCCTTGACGAGTCTTCTTCTATTCCTTAGCCCCTGTATGTCATTACATATATGTGAGCTACACCCAGTATCAAGTACCCAGGTATTTGAGGAAATAGAGTGACATTCAATAACGAAGATACCTGAAGAGGATGGAGCATCGGATGCCTTCTTCTTCAAGGACTCAAGATAAATCTTACAATTTCTTCGCGAGTGACCCTCCTTGCCACAATGATGACAAGTTCCTTTTGGTTTCTTTTCAGTCTTTTTGGCCTTTTTCTTCTTCCCTTTATTCTGTTCTTTGGCCTTCCTCTTAGAACCTTTCTTCGAGGAACCAACTAACAGAACCGCCTTTTGATCCTGCTTTACAGAAGGCTCTACAGACTTCAGCAGGTTGACTAACTCAGGAATGGTAGTTTCCAGCTTGTTCATCCGATAGTTCATCACAAATTGTGAATAACTTTTGGGCAAACAATGCAGAATTAAGTCAATACTTAGTTCATGATCCATTGCAAAACTGAGTGTGTTCATGTTGGGTTTTTCGGGCCGCGAAAACCGCCTTTCGCGTCGCGGAAACCCCGAGAACCCAAAGCCATGGATCTCGTGCGAAGAAAAAAAAAATTCCGAAACAAAAATCACGTATTCATTTCATGCTCAAAACTCGATCTACTCCTAGATCTAAAGAGGGATAAACCATTTTTACCTTTGGTGCGTGCCACGCTTAATCCCGCTCGCTCCTTTTGGATGTCGGATCTCTAGGACGTCAAGTGCCGTCCCTCTAGAAGTATCCACGCGAACAAAGTGGATGGAGGAAACCCTTTAGGTGTGCTAGCACCTTTCAAGGGTTCGGCCAAGAGGAGAAGAAGAAGAAGAACACCAACACTTGGAGGAGGAAGAAGAGAAGACACACCTAATGAGAAAAAATGGAACCAACTCTTGGTTTTTACTCTCATTGTGGCTGGCCACATAATGGCCATTAAGTAGCCTGCCATAACCCCCTTTCAATTTGAATTCAAATTCAAATGGGGGGGTTACAACCTTTGGAGATGATGTGGAGCATCATCATTGGTCAAATACAAAGCCAAGTCATCACTTGGTCAAGTCAAGGTGAGGTGGCCTTTTGGTCAAGTCAAACTTGCCTTATATGGACTTTCCATATTTAGTCAAGTCAAACTTGACTCCATTTCTTCTCCCATGTCAAGTCTAACTTGAAGTGGAACCAAGTCAAGTCAAACTTGATTTGGATTTGGGTCAAGTCAAACTTGCCTTTTATGGACTTTCCATATTTAGCCAAGTCAAACTTGACTTCATTTTTTCTCCATCTATTTGTTCTTTGCGTGTGACCCTATAGGTTCTTGTAACGTTGGCAATGCTTCTAACCTCTTAGAAACATAAGCAATGAGCGGTATCTAGCAACACATCATTGCTACCCAAGTTACAAGAATGTTGAGATCCAACATCACCAATGTGACTACTAATTATGACTTTCATAATATGTGACAATGTCCTTCTATCGTCGATATCTAGATTGATCTTCTATGAAGCATAGACCGTGTCATCCTCCAATCAATCTATGTGTCTTGAACTCCAAGTAGACTCACTATAATCAAATAAGCTCAATATCTCATATTGCCTTATTTGGGCATGGCCATGCACTTAGTGATCTCACTCTATCAAGACTATGATATCTCTCCCGTCATATAGGAGGGATAGATCCCATCTACATCACTCACATCCCTCCGCATAATTTGTTACATACCCAGTAATCGCCTTTATAGTCCACCCAGTTACGGGTGACGTTTGACGAAACCAAAGTACATAACTCCTTATGTAGGGAACTATGGTGACTTCAGGTCTAAGGACTAATAGTCATACTAATAGTCACATGAGAAAGTATATGACACTCATATAACGATCCATGATACATTCTCATGGTGGGTCATTCAGTATACATTCTCCAATGCATACTCATGTGTCAACTTGATATCTCATATCCATGACTTGTGAGATCAAGTCATCGTGTTGACCTACATGCTAGTCTCTATGCATTAACATTGTCCCTGAATGTTAATACTTGACTAGGAATAATTAAGAGTAGTGTTCTCTATATCATCTCACTATCGATTCAACCAATCGATTGATATAGATATGAACCTACTACCAAGGACGTTATTACACTTAGTTATTTGGCACCAATACAAGTATGTATAATAACCATAATCAAATGCCTTTATATATATATATGAAATATGATACAATGAGTCCATACAACAACCATCACATGATTGGCTCTAGGGCTCTCACTAACAGTTCAGTCGCTCAATATACCCCAACATCTTTAACACAAACTGCGAGACAGAAGTGCCTTCCTGCATCTTAGATGTGAAGAGGAGTCTGGAGACTTCGAACCTTTCGGATCTCGCCTGCTCTTCAAACAACTCATTAAGATGGAAGATGATGGTATAAGCATCCATATGCTCATGCTGCTTTTGCAGCTCTGGTACCTTAGAGGCTAGCATGATGCAACTTCCAAGTTCAGAATCGGTCACATGTTTCTGATAGGCCACTAACTGGTCTGGAGTTGCATCTGCTGGAGGATGTGTGGGAAGTAGATCTTCAATGACATAAGCAATCTTCTCTGCCTTGAGGACTATCCTCAGGTTTCGAAGCCTGTCCATGAAGTTAGGCCCAGTCAGTTTATTGGTGTCCAAGATGGAACGCAAATTCAGAGAAGACATGATCGAGTGATTAACCTAGAAATACAAATTGAGCTTATGTGAGAAGAATGATTAAAGAATGTATCAATATACATAAATTGAAATCCTATTTATTTTTCAAATTGAATAAACCTTTTTATCAATTCGGGAGATCGTAGGAACATCTCCAAATAGGTTGATATCCAACCATAGGTAAGAACAACCATGGCTGTGGCCATCAAGTTATTCTTAGCTATGAAGGTAGGTAATTATACCGATTACACATCACATATATGTAACTATCACATTATGCTATCAACTAATTGAATGTTTGCATAAAACATTGGGTTGTTAACTCATTAACAAGTATGCAACAATATACATAGCACCCAACTGCACCTCTCTTTACATCGACCTTGGCTGTGGCACAACAAATCGATGCTCCAAGCTTAAGGCTGACCCATTAATCAAGAAATAGTTTTAATATGGTTGAAGCTCATTCAATCGCTTAGTCAGGCTTGAATGTGTCCAACAACCAAAACTAATGATTGACCTCTGACTCCAACTATATTATTCATAAATTAATTCCATGGTTTGAACATGTTGAGGTTCAAGTCGGGCATGGATGTGTCCATCAACCCAAACGAGAAACAAAACTCCGATTCTAACCATATTAATGGAAGGTGTTGACCTTAATATTTTGTAAGGGGTTTTGGGTCTCATCCTTTCTTTTCTAAGCAGATTCATGACATAGAATTATGTCATGACTAACGATTTCCTTAATAAAGTATGTATGTGACTTAAGTTATTAAGTCTCATTAATTGAATTAGGAACCGGATTTCCTAATTCCAATTTCATACTTAATTAAAGGAATTGTTTTGGGAAATAATTTCCTAAATTGTCATAATTAATTTCGGAAATAATATGTTCAAGACTTTGATTTCTCTAAATCAAATCTTATTAAATTAAGAGACAAATCCCTTAATTCAACTACATATTATTTTCATGAAAATCTCATTAAAGAAAACTCTATAGGAAACTTTTTTCCTAATTAATTTTGGAGAAAACAATATGTAAGAGCATCACCTCTTCAATCATATTTTATTCATGGATTTAATTAATTATAACAAATTGTTTTCTAAGGGTGGCTCCCCGAGGCTCAGATACCCAAAGAAAAGTAATTTGTTGTAAATCCAATTGGACGGCTCCCCGAGGCTCAATCCAAATCAAACATGACAATTTAAATTAAAATTGGGAAATTAAATTACAACAACTAACTTTAAATTGGACGGCTCCCCGAGGCTCAATCCAAAATAAAGAATTTTGTTGTCAATTTAAAAACCAATTCAAATTTAATTGTCAATTAACTGTCCATGAATTTGTCTAGACATTCTTGAAAGAAAGTGCCCAAAATTACTAGATTTCATAATAGGTTTTCAGAATAATTGTAAGTTTCTGGTACAAAGAAAACTTACATATTTCCAAGATTGGAAAATTTCAAAAATAGAAAAATTTCCAAAATTGGAAAGTTTCCAAAGATGGGAAGTTTTCTCAATTATTATAAAATTTCAGAAACTAGAAAATTTCAAACGTTTGCGAAATTTCATGAGGATTTCTAAACTTTGAAATTCCTAAATCTAAAATTTATTATAATTTGAAAGTTTCCATAATTGAAATTTTTTTTCGAAATTGAGATCATGACAAAGTTTTCCACAAAACAATTATATGATTAAGTCGAACACTAACCGGCTCTGATACCACTGTTGGGACCGGGTGCATGTCGACAAGGATACGGGTTCGTAAAATTTTAAATTTTTACGTGCAGCGGAAGAATTAGCATAAAATAATTTCCTAAATTATTTTAACCACGTATCTAGCATGCAACCTTATGATGTGTTGACATAATCATAAATTAAAAACTTTGTGGAAAAGTAAACAAATTTACTAAGTACCTCGCGTAACTCGAAGTAAGGGACGAGATCCAACCGTAGCGTCCCTTGGAAGCTTCGCCTCTATTCGCGTCCACGCCGAGTTCTCTTCGGGATGACTTCGCAAAGTCACGAGTTTTCTGCCGACGAGAACTACTAGATTCTCTAAAGGCACAACTAGAAGAACAAGAGAAAAGATAGGAAACTAACCACCAAAGTAACGGAATCAAAATTCCGGGAAGAGAGGAGTTGTGATCCGCTTCTTCTTCTACTTGGTTGGCTTCTCCTTCTTCTTGATAGCTTACGGAAACCAACTTGGAGGGGTGAGGGTGCGCCGGCCCTAGTTTGGACAAGGGGAGCCGGCCCTAATCCTTAAGGAGGGCGCCGGCCCTAAGGGAAGAAGAAGAGAGAATAAGAGAGAGAGGGGGAGAGATCTTCTAATCTCTTGATTACTATATTGGAATTAAGGGCTTGTCTTTGGTTCCTTTATATAGTAGCATCTCCCTTGCCATGTCTCCCTCTTAACGGAATTAACGGAATTAGTTATCATAAGAAATTTATCGTATAAATTCTCTTATGAATTATTCCGTTTAAACCAAGTTTTATTATAACTAACTTTATAATAAAACTAATTAATCTCTCCTTTTATTATGGAATAAATTTTATAAGAAATTTTAAAATTTCTTATTATGGAAAAATCAATTCATAATTGATTTTATAAAATTAAAATAAACCATTCCATGGATCATTTTAATTTCCATAAAAAGAATAAATTTCTATAAATTTATAAATTTCCTTACACAAATTTATTTATCCATAATTTATAAAACAAATCGCTCTAGATTTATTTTATTAATTAAACCAATTAAATTGGTTTCTTCCCCTTCTTATGGCCGGCCAACCCAAGGTGTTTGGCACCCTCTTTGGCCGGCCAAACCAAGCCGAACCGATCGCGAATTAAACTCATTTAATTCGCCCAATAAGCCTTCAAAAGACTTAGCCATTTTTAGCTTCCATTGCGCCTCTGATTAACTCAGATTCGCCTTATTTCTCATGATCGGAAAATCAAATTTTCAACTCATTTTAAATCCCTCGGATTACTCGTAGAGCGTGTGACTAAATAGGCTTTTGATTTATGTTGGCCGTCTATAATCAACAAATTATAGAACGATCATGAGTGGCACCTAGTAGTACATCATGACCCCCAATTAATCGAAAGATCAACGATTTGACCTCAGAAGAAATTATTCTGAAACCCTTCAGCAGCTCTAATGAATCGTGCCTCATTCCCTTCACCATCTTATACCCACTTGGTTCAGGACACGGTTTATTTGTGTCAGCCCCCACTAGGCTGACTACGTCACACCTAGCCCAAGTAATGTCTTTCTCGTCCTTTGGATTTCTAATTACTCTCATGTATTTTAGAGATTCGCACTCCAAACATGATATACTCTGGCCAGAGGTTTTGAGTAACAATCCGACGATAGGCCTGGGTATACATCTCCTCGCAAGGAATGGTGAATCCTTTGTAGGCTGTTCAAACATCTTCGGGCACTTCGGCTTATAGCCAATCATCCTGGGTCCACACCTCCTTGGAGATGCTTGCTTAAGATGTTAAAGTATAAGTCTCCATGACCAAGATGACTTGAACACCGCAAGTCAAATGAACATCGCACTTAAGCCGCAGTAAGAACTTCATTGACATTTCTATAGATAGATTCCATATGAAATCTTACAGCTAGTCACTCCAATGAACTAGTTCCCTTAACTAGCATCCATGTTTATCTCCGGACATCCCAATGTCACCAGCCAGTGAGAATTAGCTGATTAGAGAATAACCCATGCTAGTTTCAACAGAATTGATAGTGTCCGTATTTATCAATTCATCGACTAGGGATATTTTCAATACTTCACATTTGCACATTTAGAGATAATCACTAGTTGTGATCCCATCACAAATTCTCTTATGCTGTGAGTTGTATTGCGGACATTCAGTAGATGAGTTTAAGATCCCAATCAAATACACAAGCATGTATACTCAAATAGTGAATTATCATTTATTAAAATAAATATTTTACAATCATAAGGTGATTGCCTTAGGATACTTCTCTCATATCACTAACAAGTTGGAGCTAACCTAGTCCTCTTCCTAGGGATTTCTGGAAATTAGGGCTCTTGCATGTGGCTGGGTTTCTTCTGATCGAAACAGAAAGGGGCAGAGGAAAGCTTGGTGTGTGGGTTTTCAGGTAAGGCTTGGTTGTGATCTTCATTCTTGGATGTTTCCCTTTGGATTCCCAAACTTGTACGTGAGCTCTATTAGATTCCCAAATTGCATTAGCTAGGTTTAGTTGAGCTTTGATCATTTCTTTTATGTAGGACCCAACTAATTCCTTGATAACTTCATTCATTCACTAACTGTTGATGAGTTTGAAACTAAGAACATTGTCCAATAGAACATAATTTTCTGCCAACCCTATTAGTAGTTTACAAGTAGATTTATAGCATCTTATGCTCTTTGGTTTGTTGTGTAAGACTTTGCTATTCAGACAAAAACTAACAATTTGTTTGTAGATATATTTTGTAACTTTATTTATTACTCTGTAAGAAATTATATTTAATGTAATGAAAATGTTTAAGGATCTAAATGTTACTATACTAATATAGGCTTTGGATGTACTTCAATAGTAAGATGCAATCCATATGTCAACCTCAAATAATTTCCCTCAGAATAGATCTGACAATGCATATTATTTTAAATTAAATTTGCTTAAACTACATCTCGGAACTGATATTATGTGAATTTACGCATAGAAATGAATGGTTTGAGGTAGTTACAAATATTGACATTAGATATTGCATGCTATGAATATTGCATGCTATGAATATGTGAATATTGCATGCTATGAATATTGCTTGTTATGATGGATATATATCAAATCAAACAAGTTGATATTAATTAGACATTGTAATTCAAAGACTGGAATAAATTTGTTATAATTTGTACTGTACAGGGTATCTTTTGTAACTTACTGATATTTTTATACTTGGTCTTCAAAACTCATCTTATATTGGACAGAACATTTAACTTTTTATCTTGTTTGAAGGTTTTGATGAGAGCATTGTTGAACTAGAATAGTGAGTGAATAGAGAGTTGCAATGGAAAGGTAACTCTCTATCCCCTTTTATTTCATTTGTTTGCCATTCATCCTTCCTTGGTCTACCTGCCTCCTCTTTTAGCTGCAAAACCATCGAGTAATTCTTTCTTTCTTCTGGTTTATGCTTATCTCTGTTTCTTTATTGGACTTTTGTGTCTGAATCTACTATTATATAAATGAACAATATATCTTTATATATGATGTATATTACAGGTTGCAAAAATTTGAATGACTTAAAATTTTGATGAACATAATATTTGCTTCTTAATTGTATGTAAATTACATTTTTCAGCAATGACGACTGGCTTTTTAGTTGCACATAATTGCATCATTTGATTAGCCTTTAGGTTGCATCTAAAATTTGCTTATCAATTCAATAATAAGCAACCTGTTCTAAAATGTGTTAATGGAAACGCAAGGATCTTTTGGACTTTGTTGCATGCTGATTGCCAAAAGAACTGACACTAGCAGTCTCAAATGACCAACTTATTGTGATCCAATGAATTATTCATGGTCGTTTCTGCAAGCATTTCAATACTATATTTCAGTTTTATCTTGGTGTTGGCTTGTGTAGAGTATATACTTAGTTATGCTGACCTGCTATTCTTTTTATGAATTGATGCATGAAAAACAAAAACTATTCCATGAAGAAGATTTAACATGGATCACATTTGGTTACTAGGAATTAGTGAATGCTTATGTTTGTCCTAGATTAGTAGATGTTTGTGTTTGTCCTACATTTTTGCTGAGTGTATTTATTTTAGTCTAGTGTTGTTGATGAGTACATGTAAGATAATCATATGATTTTTTTTCTTATAAGTGGTTAAGTAGAGTTAAGTCAGCTGAACCTAACCAAAATTGATGGATAATTGATATAGCAACTGTAGATTGCAAGCTTAGTATATCATTAACACAATATCAAAATGGAACCATTGAACCACCTAGAAATTTGAGGCAAAATTGATGAACCATAGGGGATAAATAACTCTATAGAATACTAGAGGGACTCACCAAGAAGAAGTTCTAACCAAGAGAATTAAAAGGAAATTTTATTAACTTGTTTAGTACATGATATTCTAGCTCTTTTTATAGATTAATCATAAAGACTTAGTTAGAACTTCATTGTCATTCGCCACTGCTTCCGACTCAGGGCCCACATTCTACACACACACACACACACACACAAAGAGTTTCTCTTTCTAAATGTTAGATATGGTCAAAAAGGGTGTTAGTGTAACATAAGGAGATATTTGAATCACTTATCATTGTTATTTTTTATTTTGCTCTCTCCTTTATTCTGTACAATCATATAATGTGTTTTTGTTCATAGTTTGCAAAAGCAGAGTACTCCCAAGATGAAATTGATGAAGTGCGCTCCGCGATAGCTGATTGTATATAGGATTATATTTGATAATAGGTATGTAAATGTTAGTTACTAAGGTTTAAACTTTTCCTGGTAAATGTTAGTTACTAAGCTTTCGGGTGATATTCCCCTGAATCAAATAATATACATCAACAATATTTTTTTTAGAGATGTTGTAACCTGAGATTATTTTTTATACGTTGGAGAACTATTAGTTTAGTGGAAATGAAAGTTACTTAGATGTTCAAGTAGATTCGTTGAACAATAGAGTCGTACTAGTTTGGCCAAATTCCTTTTAATATTGTGGTTTAAAACCTGCAGAAACTTGATATTTAGTTTCTTTCTTGCATCTCTACTTGAATTTGCAGCCTAGCCTTTTAAGTGTTCCCATTTAAGGAGGATAAACTAATCACCACTACAGATCATTGAACTCATCACTAGGAATTAAACTTTTCAACAAGCTGCATTTACTACTAGATACGATTCAACTCAAATATCATATTACTCGAAATAGTAGTGGACAGACTGAATTTGGCATGACTAATTGTATGATCGTATGAAATTAACATAAATATAAACACATTCATCCAATAGAAATTCCTTTAATACATTTTTTTTTCAATATATTTTGGAGCTTCAGCAGTTCTGCCTAACATCCCTGATTGGATGCAATTCTTCAATATATTTTTTTATTTGCCTAAATAGACACAGTTTATGATTCAGAATATGATTCTGAATCACAAATAATCAATCAAGAACATGTGTCAGATATTTAATATGGTCGTCTGAGTATTTTCCTTGAAAAGTGGTTGCAAGGCTGTAAATGTCTAGATAAGCCAAGCTAGCAGTTTCCTTATAATTGCAAGTGCTGATACATGCATATCTTTTTTGTTTGTTTGTTTGTTTGTTTGTTATTTTTGTTGTTTGTTGATACATATGTTCATGGATCATTTTTATTGGACATATGCATTTAATACAATAACTAATTAGAGTGTTTGTTCTCTTTTTTCCAGCTGCAGGGACTTGTTCGTGATCATGTTCGAAGACTATTAATCTGACCTTCCAAGCTATAATTTTTGTGATTTGAACTTCATTGTAAGTTTAGTTGGGTCAGAATTATATATAATTTGAACTCTTGTAATTTGGGTCAGAAGATACTTTAGTGGTTTCGTCTGTAGAAAGGTTTTTGGACAAAAGATACTTTTGTGGTTTCGTCTGTAGAAAGGTTGTGGTGGATCTTTATTGTAACTATGTTGATGATGTTTGATATATATAATTTTTGTTTCGAGGTTAAATTATTGCCTTTTAATTAAAAATATAATGGAAATATTTTTGTTTCGAGGTTTATCACTATTGTCATTGATAAACGACAACACAGTCATAAACTGTTGTCGAATATAATAAAAGACAATGGTGAATTCGGTATACGACAACAGTTAAACACCGTTGTTAAAACTCATCTAAACGAAAACAGTGAAAACCCTAAATGACAACAGTGATAAACTGTTGTTATTGATATACGACAACGGTTATAAAACTGTTGTCGAATATAATAAAAGACAACAGTGAAAAACTGTTGTCAAAATGTTGTCGAATGTGATATACGACAACAGTGGAAAACTGTTGTCAAACTATTGTCGTAGACCAAACGACAACAGTGATTCACTGTTGTCGTAGACCCCCCCTTTAACAACATGACCTTTAACAACAGTGGTATTTGGCATACGACAA
>JAGFNQ010001099.1:0-127073 GCA_024364735.1 Boesenbergia rotunda
GATCCAGGAATGGATCATTGGGCGGCTGTCAAGACAATCCTTAAGTACTTAAGAAGAACTAAGGATGTGTTCCTAATATATGGAGAAGGAGATATGGTAATACGTGGGTATACAGATGCCAGTTTCCAGACAGATAAGGATGACTCCAAATCCCAGTCTTGATACGTATTTACTTTGAATGGAGGCGCAATAAGTTGGAAAAATTCCAAACAAGACATCGTAGCGGATTATACCACGGAAGCAGTTTGGATCAAGAAGTTTGTCTCGAAACTTGATGAGGTTCCAACCATTGATGAAGCAGTGTCGGTTTACTGCGACAACATTGGAGCTATTGCACAAGCAAAGGAACCAAGGTCTCATCAGCGATCCAAACACGTGCTTCGCCGCTATCATCTGATCAGAGAGATTATAAGTAGGAATGACATACAAATTGAGAGAGTTCCCACTGAAAGGAATATAGCGGATCCTTTAACTAAGGCCTTGCCTCAAAGCAAGTTTGAGGGTCTTGTTAGAGCCTATGGTATTGGATACCGTAGCGATTGGCATTAGGCCAAGTGGGAGTTTGTTAGTGATATGAGAGAAGTGTCCTAAGGCAATCGCCTTATGATTGTAAAACATTTATATTAATAAATGATAATTCACTATTTGAGTATACATGCTTGTGTATTTGATTGGGATCTTAAACTCATCTACTGAATGTCCGCAATACAACTCACAGCATAAGAGAATTTGTGATGAGATCACAACTAGTGATTATCTCTAAATGCGCAAATGTGAAGTATTGAAAATATCCCTAGTCGATGAATTGATAAAAACGGACACTATCAATTCTGTTGAGACTAGCATGGGTTATTCTCTAATCAGCTGATTCTCACTGGCTGGTGACATTGGGATGTCCGGAGATAAACATGGATGCTAGTTAAGGGAACTAGTTCATCGGAGTGACTAGCTGTAAGACTTCATATGGGAATCTACATGTAGATATGTCAATGAAGATCTTACTGCGGCTTAAGTGCGATGTTCCTTTGACTTGCGGTGTTCAAGTCATCTTGGTCATGGAGACATATACTTTGACATCTTAAGCAAGCATCTCCAAGGAGGTGTGGACCCAGGATGATCGGGTATAAGCCGAAGTGCTCGAAGATGTTTGAACAGCCTACAAAGGATTCCCCACTCCTTGCGAGGAGATGTATACCCAGGCCTATCGTCGGATTGTTACTCAAAGCCTCTGGCCAGAGCATATCATGTTTAGAGTGAGAGTCTCTAAAATACATGAGAGTAATTAGAAATCCAAAAGACGAGTAAGACATTACTTGGGCTAGGTGTGACGTAGTCAGCCTAGTGGGGACTGACACCATAGACCGTGTCCTGAACCAAGTGGGTATAAGGTGGTGAAGGGAATGGGGCACGATTCATTAGAGCTGCTGAAGGGTTTCAGAATAATTTCTTCTGGGGTCAAACCGTTGATCTTTCGATTAATTGGGGATCATGATGTACTACTAGGTGCCACTCATGATCGTTCTATAATTTGTTGATTATAGACGGCCAACATAAATCGAAAGCCTATTTAGTCACACGCACTACGAGTAATCCGAGGGATTTAAAACGAGTTGAAAATTAGATTTTCCGATCAAGAGAAATAAGTCGAATCTGAGTTAATCAGAGGCGCAATGGAAGCTAAAAATGGCTAAGTCTTTTGAAGGCTTTTTGGGCGAATTAAATGAGTTTAATTCGCGGCGGTTCGGGTTGGTTTGGCCGGCCAAAAAGGGTGCCAAAACCCCCTTTGGTGGCCGGCCACAATAAGAGGAGAAAACTAATTAATTTTGGTTTAATTAATAAGATAAATCCAGCGCGATTTATTTTATAAATTATGGATAAATAAATTTGTATAAAGAAATTTATATAAATAAATTTATAGAAATTTATTCTTTTATGGAAGATTAAAATAATCCATGAATTGGTTTATTTTAATTTTATAAAATCAATTATGAATTGATTTTTCCATAATAAGAAAGTTTATAAATTTCTTATAAAATTTATTCTGTAATTTAAAGAGAAGAAGAATTTGTTTTATTATAAATTAGTTATAATAAAACTTGGTTTAAACGGAATAATTCATAAGAATTTATAGGATAAATTTCTTATGATAATTAATTAGTTTTATTATAAAGTTAGTTATAATAAAATTCATAAGAGAATTTATAGGATAAATTTCTTATGATAACTAATTTGTTTTATTATAAATTAGTTATAATAAAACTAGGCTTAAACGGAATAATTAATAAGAAAATTTATAAGATAAATTTCTTATAACTAATTCCGTTAATTCCGTTAATTCGGTTTAGAGGGAGACTTAGCAAAGGAGTTGCTACTATATAAAGGAACCAAAGGCTAGCCCTTATTCCCAATCAATCAAGAGATTAATTATTCTCTCCCTCTCTCTCTTAATCTCTCCTCTCCTCCTTCTTCCTCTCTTCCCTTAGGATCGGCGCCCACCCATTCTTGGAGTCCTAGGGCCGGCGCCCACTTGGTGTCTTAGGGCCGGCGCAAACTCTATCCAAGGTGGTGGTTGCTAGCCGTGAGCTTTGAAGAAGAAGGAGAACCCGAACACGAAGAAGAAGAAGCGGATAGCGACTCCTCTCTTCCCGGAATTCGATTCCGTTACTTCGTTGGTTAGTTTTCCTAATTTTTCTCTTAACCTTCTAGTTGTGCCTTCCGAGAATCTAGTAGTTCTCGTCGGCACAAAACTCGTGACTTTGCGAAGTCATCCCGAAGAGAACTCGGCGTGGACGCGAATAGAGGCGAAGCTTCCAAGGGACGCTACGGTTGGATCTCGTCCCTTTCTTCGAGTTACGCAAGGTATAAAAGTAAATTAGTTTACTTTTCCGCAAACTTTTATTTTATGATTATGTCAACACACCATAAGGTTGCATGCTAGATACGAAGTTAAAATAATTTAGGAAATTATTTTATGCAAATTCTTCCGCTGCACGTAAAAATTTAAAATTTTACGAACTCGTATCCTTGTCTACATGCACCCGGTCCCAACAGAAGCTGTAAATACAACTTGCTATGTGCAAAACCGAGCCCTCATTCATAGGTTTTAGGAAAGACTCCCCATGAGCTTTGATTTGGAAAACCACCTACGGTTAAACACCTTAGGGTGTTTGGTTGTAAGGTGTTCATTCTCAACACCAAGGATCATCTTGGAAAGTTCACGGCAAAGGCTGATGAAGGGATACTAGTCGGGTACTCCCTCGTTAGCAAAGCCTATCGAGTCTACAACAAGAAGTCTAGAATGGTTGAAGAATCTTCTGACGTTGTCTTTGAAGAAATTCCGAAAGTCAATGGTCAACCAGAAGATGAAGTCCAATTCGAACTTAGAAGACTAAGTTTGAATGAGAGTCCAAATGTTGTTGGTGGTGATGAATCCGATGACGGTGAGCCTAGACAATCCATAGATCAGCCGGATCCTGAGGCTGACCTTGTGTCTAGTGAACCTATTCAAGAAGCACCACCAACACCAAGGCAAACTAGATTAGCCTCTAGTCATCCCCAAGACCAGATTGTTGGAGACATCCATCATGGGGTTAGAACTAGATCATTCTTTCGGAATGAGGCTAATGAAGTTGCCCTAATTTCCGAAATTGAACCTAGAAAAATTGATGAAGCATTAAATGATCCCGATTGGATTATTGCAATGCAAGATGAACTAGGTCAATTCGAAAGGAGTCAAGTTTGGGACTTAGTCCCTAACCTAAGAAGACCACCATCATTGGAACCAAATGGGTCTTCAAGAACAAATTGAACCACAAGGGAGAAATCATTAGGAACAAGGCACGCTTAGTAGCCAAGGGCTATAGTCAAGTTGAAGGCCTTGATTATGATGAGACCTATGCTCCCGTGGCACGATTAGAGTCCATTCGATTGATGCTTGCATTTGCAACACATCGCGGATTCAAATTATACCAAATGGATGTCAAATCGCTTTCCTAAATGGTTTGATTAGAGAAGAGGTCTATGTCGAACAACCTCCGGGGTTTGAGAGTACCGAATTCCCAAACCACGTGTTTAAGCTCAAAAAGGCACTCTATGGCCTTAAACAAGCACCCCGGGCTTGGTATGAGCGGTTGTCGACATTCCTAATTGAAAAGGGCTTCGTTAGAGGCCAAATAGACCCTACACTATTTCTACGAAGTGATGGTGACAATATTTTTGTAGCCCAAGTATATGTCGATGACATAATTAGTGGCTCAAACAATAGGGGATATTTAAATGAGTTCATTGGACACATGGAGAGTGAATTTGAAATGAGTCTAGTGGGAGAATTGACTTTCTTCCTTGGACTTGAAATCAAGCAAACTCGCGATGGTATCCATGTGCACCAATCAAAGTATACACAAGAAATGCTTCGAAAATTTAACATGAGTGATTCAAAAGAGGTAACCACTCCCATGGCCACAAACACAAGATTAGACAATGACGAGAGTGGTAAACCCGTTGATTTAACTAAATATCGAAGCATGATAGGTAGTTTGCTATACCTCACAGCTAGTCGACCTGATATTCTTTTCGCTGTGGGTATGTGCGCTAGGTATCAAGTTTGTGCCAAGGAATCTCACTTAATCGTTGTTAAGCGAATCTTAGATATCTCAAAGGCACGATAGGAGTCGGTCTATGGTACCCCCGTACCGAATCATTTGATTTAATTGGCTATACGGATTCCGACTACGCTAGATGTAAGTTGGACCGGAAGAGCACAAGTGGGGGTTGCCAATTCTTAGGTTCGTCCTTAGTAAGTTGGTCAAGTCGGAAGCAACATTGTGTTGCTCTCTCCACGACTGAGGCAGAATATATCGCCATGGGAGACAGCGTATCACAATTGTTGTGGATGATACATACTCTAGAGGACTATGGATTGAGTTACAATGGTGTGCAAGTGTTATGTGATAACATTAGCACAATTAACTTAACCAAGAATCCAGTCTATCATTCTAGGACCAAACATATTGAGGTGCGTCACCACTTCATTAGGGATCATGTGGCTAGGGGAGATATTGTACTCTCGCATGTAGAGTCCAAATCAAATCTAGCTGACATTTTCACTAAACCACTCCCCGAAAATTAATTTAGTTTCCTAAGAAAGGAGTTGGGAATGTGTCGCGTTTCATAAATTTCAAAATGCTTTCAAACCCTTCATGATGATTTCGAAATTGTTGGGAAACAATTGGGTAACTTTGGGGACATCTCACACAAACTATAAGGTTTAACAAAACGTTTTTGTTTGCTAGATATGGGGTGAGATGTTAGGATCAACTCAATTTCTCAAAATGTCAATGCATCCATTGAGAAATTAAGTTGACGAGATAATAATCACTTCGGTGACCAAGTATGGGGGAAACCAATGCATAACATATGTGTATTTGGCTCCATGATCATACTTGGACATTCCAATCAAGGCAACTTGATTGGAAACTTGAATTTGGAACAAAACTTGATTGAATTTACTTGAATGATTGAGTTTGACTCCATTTGGATGGATCAAAGTGATTGTTGAACCTATAAGGACTTTAGATCCTTGTTCAAGGATCTATTTTAGTTAGGAGATCATGTCCAAGTTCGATAAACTTCATCAGATCTCGTGGGAAAAATTCTGAAAATCTGAAACTGAATGTTTCAGATCGTATCAGGAATCCTAATCGGTCACCGGACCGATCAGGCCTAGGGATGATCGGTCTCCGGACCGATCTGGTTCCATCCTGCAACGATCGGTCCACAGAGGGCCAGCAGTGACTTTCCGAAATTTTGACCAAGTGTTCTGAGCTAGCATGGATCGGTCCCCAGACTGATCTGGCACCCTATGGGGGTCCACAGACCGATCAGGGGGCTCCCAGGTTTTTCTTCGGACCCTACTGTCCATGCCCTGATCGATCAGACGACCAATCAGGAGCGCGCCTGATCAGTCACTAGACCGATCAGGACCAGGTCAGTCCGATCAGGCTATAGCCTGATCGTTCTGGGCGCTATCGGATCGAACGGTGATTCGTTCAATCGCATTAAATTCTGGTTGGTGGACCGATCCACCAACCGATTAACTTCGTGAAAACCTCTTCAGCGACGAACCTTAGCGCCGAAACCCCTTCCTCGCGCAACCTTTGTGTCGTGCGAAAGCATCCCAGTGCTTTCGTCTTCCTCGAGAGAGTCTCTGCGCGTGCAGTCCTAAGGAGTTCCTTCCGGGCTCTGTTTTCTTCCTGCTTCCTGCGACGCTCTCTCTCTCGCTGAAGGATCTCGCGATCTCACTTGCGCCGACAGCTTCTCCTGCGCAAACTTTTTCCCTTCAAGAACCTTACTAATGGCGCCAAAGTGAGTGTTTGATTTAGTTTCCTTTGTGATTCTATTTTGCAACTAATCAAGTTTGGTGTGTTGTTCTTGGTGTGGTGCCGTGACCTTTTTGGCCGTGACCTTACTTTCTCACCTTATGTCTATGATCAAACCTTAATCCAAATGTGTCTCTTGATCATTGTGTCTTAATCACATTCTCTGATTGGGCATAACCGAACCTTGATCATACTTGCCTATTCCAATCGTTAGAAAATCCTCCAAGGGCAAGGAAGCAGCTGAGGGCAGTTCAAGGGGGAAAACCCCTGCTACATCTGGGCCCTCCAAAAGGCCACAGCCTTCCTCTAGCTCCCGGTTCCCAAATGCAGCCTGTGAACAGGCCTTCCAAGCAAGGACCTTCAAACTCTTACCCTGCCAATCCATTGATGTCCCCTTCCTAACTGAGCACTACCCCTCCGTCATGGAGATTGTCACTTTCTACAATCTGGGTTTTCTTCTTTCCTTGGAAAGAACTATCAATTACGACCTAGTCTTTGAATTCTACAATAATCTTCAGCAAGGTCCTCAGGGGGGCTTCGAGTTCACTACTCGAGTCGGCAAGATAAATCTTGATTTTTCTTATGAGATCTTGGCAGAGTATTTAGGTGGTCGACGATCACCGAATCTGTATTCGATCTACCCTGAACTTCCTGATCCTCTGCTAGCCCCATTTGCAGATGTTACCCCTGACTCCATCTATCAGCACTTTTTTGGTCATCCCCACCCAGCCGGTCTTGATGAATTGGGTCCAGTTTTCCCTACTTTTGCAGCCCTACGACTTGCTCCAGTTGACTACGTCCTTTTCAAGATAATCACAAATTGCATCTTACCCATCACTTCAAAGCCTTTGACCGAGATCCGACCCTATCACTGCCTTATGCTCTACGGCATGCACTGTCAAATGGACTTCGATATCATGGAGAGCATTTTCCAGTCCATTCTATCTTATCGAGAGCTGAGTCGCCGCACAGTCTATATGCCATTTGGTCATATCATCACTGACTGGCTTATGTCAGTTGGTGTTGATGTTACCAAAGGCAGGACCATGCCCATGGTCAAACAGGATTGTCGCCTGGGTCGACGTGCTTTTGCCAAGTCCGGCATTCTTATTCGTGAGCGCGACGGGGCGTTGGTGTGGAAGGATGGGCGAGGTCTCGGTGAGTTACCTGGTGGAGCACCACATTTTCAGGCACCACCCGATGTTGCTGCACCTCATGAGGCCCATGCTGCTGGCGATTACTACGATGAGCCCGAGCCAGATCTGCGCTGGCAGATTTCAGAGCTCGAGTGGACCATCCAGCAGGATCTTCATTTACGAGAGCTTCATCGAGAGGAGATCCGCTCGGAGTTCAGGTCATTTGATCGCCGATTGACCGGCGTAGAGTCCACTGTCTCTGGGGTCCAGGCATTGCAGCAGACGTGGTACGGAGAGTGGCGCCACCATACATTTCCAGGGGATGCTCCTTCGGGCAGCGCTGCACCGGGATCTACTGATGCCACGATGGATGACCTCATGCACGATGACGACCCCCCACTGGCGTTTGAGCTTGGATGTCTGCTGCCGCTTTTCATGATCTGTGTAGTTGGCTGTGTTACTTTCGGGTTGTATGCCCTATGACTTGCTTGTTGTGGTTTTGTGCCACACGTATTTTGATGCATATGTCTTGCATCCTGGATGTTTTTATGACTTAGACTTTCTTACTTTGATGCATGTCTATTTTACTTTAGTATGCTTATTGATAATGGTATGTTTTCTGCGTATTTGATTCATAGCTATCTTCATGCTTATGATGTCATGCTCATATGATACATATGCCTAGTTTATCATGCCTATATCCGGTTGTCATATGTTTTCATATGCGTATCAAATATCAATCAAATTGTTGTTTGTTTGGGATACCCCTAGGATTGAGGGAGAGTTGGTTTAAACTTAACAGCCTTACTAGACCCATTTTCGGTGTTCGACAAAGGGGGAGAGAGTGTTGGTTGGTTAAGTTTAGGATGATCATGTTGTAGGGGGAGGATCTGGATTCCCCTATGATTCCAAATTTGAAAAACTTGATTGCAAATCCCTAAACTTAAAATCGGATTGTCAAACAACAAAAAGGGGGACATTGTTAATGCAGTCTGACCCTGATTGTTGTTTTGGTGTTGACACCGATTTTAGTTTAGGTGGATGATTATTGATGATGGTCAAGTCCTGATCAGGGATCAGGCATGATATGAAAATCCTAGCTTGGAGGTCTAGGTGTGTGAAAAGTCCTAATTCGGAAGAGGTGGGTGAAAAGTCCTAGCTTGGAGGGCTAGGTGAAAAGTCCTAACTTGGAGGGTTAGGTGCAAATTCCCATCTTGGAGAGTTAGGTGAAAAAGTCCTGGCTTGGAGGGTCAGGTCCTAGCTTGGAGGGCTAGGTTTGGAAAAGTCCTAATTCGGAAGGGTTGGGTGAAAAGTCCTAGCTTGGAGGGCTAGGTGAAAAGTCCTAACTTGGAGGGTTAGGTGCAAATTCCCAATTTGAAGAGTTAGGTGAAAAATCCTTAGCTTGGAGGGCTAAGGTGGATGAAAACTTAGCTTGGAGGGCTAAGTTTGAGTCCCTGGATCGGTCTGGTGACCGATCAGGGAATCTGGCACGCTGCTCCTTCGTGGATCGGTCTGGTGACCGATCCAGCAATGATTGATCAGTCTGGTGACCGATCAGGGAGCACGCAGTGAGGTTGGGAACCTACTGTGGTGCTCCTGATCGATCTGGTGACCGATCAGGGAGTATGCGTTTCACCCATTGACTGGCTCCTGATCGGTCTGGTGACCGATCAGGGAGCGAGCAGTGAGGTTGAGTTCCCTTGCTGAACTACTCCTGATCGGTCTGATGACCGATCAGGATCACTGTGCAGATCGTTCTAGTGAACGATCCAGCTTCGCGGGTTCTTCACTAAGATTGATCAGGACGGTGCCTGATCGGTCTGGTGATGATCTGATCGGACTGATGATCGATCAGGAGACCCCCGGATCGGTCAGTTGACCGATCAGAAGGATTGGGCTGAGAAACTCTGAAATCGCCCGATATAAGGGTGGATCGGTCCGGTGAACGATCCACAACCTGGGATCGGTCTGGTGATCAGTCCAGGAGAATCTCAAAGAAATCACGATTTCTGATTGAGCGTTGGGGATCGATCAGGACGGAGCCTGATCGGTCTGGACCCAGCCTGATCGGTCTGGTGACCGATCAGGAGGCTCTCTGATCGGTCCGTTAACCGATCACTTTAATTCAAACTGCACTGTCAGACGCTCTGATCGCGCCTGACCATATCCGATTCGCTGCTATTTGCTTCTGATTTTTGATTTACTGTGTGATATACTGCTCTAACAGTCTGATTGAGCTGCAGGTGACAGGGGAGGATTCAAACACTCAAGGAGGGTCAATGGAGAGCTTTCCTTGGAGCAGGTTTGTCCATTTTTCCATCTCAGGTTGCAACGGCCGAGCTGCAGACTGGAGCTGAGACTGGAGCTTGACTGAGGGAAGCTCAGGGAGTCCAGGTATAGCTCAGTGGTAGCTAGCGTTGGCAGATGAGCATCTGGGAGCTGCAGGGATGGTGTCATCTGATGCTTGGTGGAGAAACAAAAGAGGGGAGAAGACATCGGCTGAAGTAGAGAAGTTATTCGACAGTTTCAGTGTTGAGCTTGCTGAAGTTCTTGCTGCGCCTTGTGTTTCTCCACAACTTGCTTGCTGTGTTCCTGAAGTCTTCATCACTTTGAGCAAGCAACTGCAATCGAAAAGCAACCAACTCTTACGTGAGTGCTGGGAGGAAAGAACAAGGAGCTTGGAGTCCAACAGTGAGAAGACACGAAGGAGGGAGTCCTTGCGTGAGATCGTCGCTGGGTGGAGCTCGGGATAAGCTCGCTGTGTTCTTGTCCTTGCTAGGTGCTGAGTAAGAGTATTCTCTGTGTTTCATTAAGCTTAAATTTATATCCTTGTTTGAAACGCTGTGGAGAGGTTTCTCCACCGAGAAGGAGGTTGCGTTATATCCGGTGAACTCCGGGGCTTGATTTGTCGACGATCAAGGGATCGGCCACCTTAAGGGCACGCCAAGGAGTAGGGCCAAGTTATCCCCGAACCTTGTAAACCCTCTTGTTAGCGATCGTGGTAGCTGTCTTTGTTTGCTTTCATTTCTGTTTTTGGTTTACTGCACTACTTCGTTTTCCTTTGTTTCTTCCGCTGTGCTACTAACAAAGTTTAGTGCAGAAATTTGATTTGTGTCTAAGTCCAAGAGATTGGCTATATTCACCCCCCTCTATAGCCATCCGGTTTCCAACATATTGGTCGGGTATTCCCTTGTCAGCAAAGCTTACCGAGTCTACAACAAGAAGTCTAGGTTAGTTGAAGAATCTTCCGATGTTATTTTTGAGGAGATCCCAAAAGCAATTGATCAATCAGAAGACGTAGAGGGAGTTCAATTCGAACTTAGGAAATTAGGTTTGGATGAGAGTTCGAGTGTTGGAGATGGTGCTGATGAATCTGATGACGGTGAGCCTAGACAATATGTTGCTCAGCCGGACCCTGAGGCTGAGCCTGTGTCTAGTGACACCATCCAAGAAGCACCTCCAACACCAAGACAAACTAGGTTAGCCTCTAGTCATCCCCAAGACCAAATTGTTGGAGATATCCATCATGGGGTTAGAACTAGATCATTCTTTAGGAATGAGGCTAATGAGGTTGCCTTAATTTTAGAAATTGAACCTAGGATAGTTGACGAGGCATTGCAGGATCCCGATTGGATCATTGTTATACAAGACGAATTAGGTTAATTTGAGAGAAGCCAAGTTTGGGACTTAATTCCTAGACCTAAGAAGACCATAATTATTGGAACCAAATGGCTCTTCAAAAACAAATTGAACCATAAGAGAGAAATCGTAAGAAACAAGGAACGCTTGGTAGCCAAGGGCTATAGTCAAGTTGAAGGCCTTGATTACGATGATACCTATGCTCCTGTGACACGATTAGAATCCATTCGGTTAATACTTGCATTTGCAGCACATAGAGGTTTCAAACTCTATCAAATGGATCTTAAATCGACCTTCTTAAATGGTTTCATAAGAGAAGAGGTCTATGTTGAACAACCTCCAGGATTTGAAAATTCTGAATTTCCAAACCACGTGTTCAAGCTCAAGCAGACT
Organism: Boesenbergia rotunda; assembly: GCA_024364735.1. Taxonomy (NCBI): domain Eukaryota; kingdom Viridiplantae; phylum Streptophyta; class Magnoliopsida; order Zingiberales; family Zingiberaceae; genus Boesenbergia; species Boesenbergia rotunda. The sequence continues at coordinate 11,546 of JAGFNQ010001099.1, forward strand.
CTTTACGTCCTAAAACAAGCACCTCGGGCTTGGTATGAGCGGTTGTCGACATTTCTTATTGAAAAAGACTTCGTGAGAGGACAAATAGACACTACACTATTTCTACGAAGAGATGGTGACAACATATTTGTAGCTCAAGTATATGTCGATGACATAATTTGTGGGTCCAACAACAAGGGTTATTTGAACGAGTTTATCGGGCACATGGAGAGTGAGTTTGAGATGAGTCTAGTGAGAGAATTGACTTTCTTCCTTGGACTTGAGATCAAACAAACTCGAGACGGAATCCATGTGCTCCAATCTAAATGCACTCAAGAGATGCTCAAGAAATTTAACATGAGTGACTCTAAAGAGGTAACCACTCCCATGACGACAAACACTAGGTTAGACAATGATGAGAGTGGGAAGCCCGTTGACCTAACACAATATCGAAGAATGATAGGTAGTTTGCTATACCTCACAGCGAGTCACCCGGATATCCTTTTTGCTGTAGGTATGTGCTCTAGATACCAAGTCTGTGCCAAGGAATCTCATTTAATCGCTGTAAAGAGAATTTTGAGATACCTTAAGTGCACAATTGGATTCGGTCTGTGGTACCCCGTATCGAGTCATTTGACTTGATTGGCTATACCAATTCTGACTATGCTGGGTGCAAGTTGGATCGGAAGAGCACAAGTGGGGGTTGACAATTTTTAGGATCATCTTTAGTAAATTGGTCAAGTCGGAAGCAACATTGTGTTGTTCTCTCCACGACCGAGGCTGAGTATATCGCCATGGGAGAGAGTGTATCACAATGTTGTGGATGATACACACAATCGAGGACTATGAATTATCCTACAAAGGTGTGCAAGTGTTGTGTGACAACATAAGCACAATAAACCTTACAAAGAATCCAGTCGGTCATTCAACATTGAAGTGCGTCACCACTTCATTAGGGATCATGTTGCTAGACGAGATATTGTACTCTCGCATATGGAGTCAAAATCAAATTTAGCTGATATTTTCACTAAACCACTCCCCGAAAATGAATTTAGTTTCTTAAGGAGGGAGTTGGGAATGTGTCGTGCTTCATAGAATTGTCAAAACCCTCGTGATCATTTCTAATTATTGGGCAACAATTATTGGGCAACTTGGGAATATCTCACATAAACTATAAGGGTTAACAAAATATTTTTGATTGCTAGAAATGGCGTGAGATGTTAGGATCAACCTAATTACTCAAAATGTTCATGCATCCCTTGAGGAATTGGGTTGATAAGATAATAATCATTAATTTGACCAAGTATGGGGAAAACCAATGCATAATACATGTGTATTTGGTTTCAAGAACATACTTGGACATTCCAATTAAGGAAACTTGATTGGAGTTTTGTTTTGATACAAAGTTGATTTCAATTGGTTGGAACATTGAATTTGATAACAAACCTTCTTCGAAGTTGTTAAATGCACAAGGATCCCTGATTCTTGTTAGAGGATAAACTCTAGTCAAGAGAACACCTCCAATCAAAGAAATTACATCTGATCGTATCAGATTTTGAAAGGAGGTTTGAAACAAAAGTTTCTAAAAGGTATCAGATAATTCCTTATATCTGATCGGTCCACCGACCGATCAGGGGTTGGGATGATCGGTCCACAGACCGATCAATGAGCTCACAGAACCATTTCTGTCCGAATATATTTGGTTCCCTGATCGATCCGCAGACCGATCAGGGACCGCCCTGATCGGTCATGGTGACCGATCAGGAGTAGGGTTGATCGGTCCACAGACCGATCAGAAGGTTCACAGAACCTTCTGTTCGATCCCCCGATCGATCCGCAGACCGATCAGGGACTTCCCTAATTGGTCACCGGACCGATCAGAACTCAGCCAGACCGATCAGGAGGTTCCCTGATCGGTCTAGGTACCCTTGGATCGGACGGTAGATTTGATCAGGGGCATTAATTTGGGTTGGTGATCGGTCCACCAACCCATTTAATCACTCCTCTCCTTCAACCCTAAGCGTCGAACCCTTCTCATCTTGCTCCTCTTCTTGCGATCTGAGTCCTCTGAGAGCCCTCTGCGAGCCCTTCTCACGTTTTCTCTGCATCTTCTCTTCTTGCGCACGATCTCTGCGAGCACTCTGTGAGTTCGCGGCTGCAAGCCCTCTGCAAGTCTTCTTGTGCAAGATCTCTACGAGTTCTCTGCGAGCCCTCTTACGCAACCTCTGAGCCTTCTCTCCCAATCGACCAACTTCATGGCACCTATGTAAGCAAATTTTTGTGGTTTTCCTTCTCTGTTTGTTTCATACGTTATGATTTTTGTGCTAACCACAATGTTTCATCTTGTGTTGTGCCCTTAAACCTATTTTTGTTGTGTGTGTCGTGTCCTTCCAAAACCCATTCATGTTGGTTGTGCCATGATCTTGCCGTGATCACCCATTGTTGTGCCGTGATCACCAATTTTATTTCTGTGCCATGATCATCATGAATTTAATTTGTGCCGTGACCTTAACCTCAATTGATCAATTTACTTGCCGTGACCTCAATCCGAATCCACTTTGTGCCATAACCCAAATTTTGTGCTGTGACCTATTTCCGACATTTAGGAAATCTACCAAGGGGAAGACACCTGCCGAGGGTACCTCAAGGTCCAAAGCCCTCTCATCCTCTTCCAAACCTCAACCTTCCTTTAATTCACGATTTTCTAATGCACATCTTGAACAGGCCTTCCAACATCGTACCTTCAAACTCCTCCCCTGTCGATCTGTGGACAGAGCATTTGTATATGAACACTGTCCATCAGGGGATCGAACAGAAGGTGCTCAACCTTCTGTGTCGATTTTCATTGTATGCATGGCCCGAGGTAATCTCGGGCATACTCATTCTCGAGGGGGTCTCGAGAGTTAGAGAGAGAGAGAGAGAGAGAGAATCGTTTTGACACGTTACATAGTTTCTTCAGTCCACATGTCAACCACGAGGTGCTCAACCTCATCATACGTGTTTTAATTTTACAAATAACATAAAATTTTGAGATAGAAATAGACTCATAGACGGCTTAGATGTGAGTCATCCATACTTGATAAATGATAAAAGTTAGAGATATTCTCTTTACTTAGTTCTACAATGAGGATTTTTTTAAAATGATTAACGAGGTTAGGTGACGTTGAATTTGGGATGATCAATTTAATTTCATAGGAATTTTTTATCATCTGTTAGGGTAAATTGGAGAAATATATATGGAGACATATATATTTTGACAACCAGCATTCTCAGATCCGCTACTCATTAAGGGGAAAAACTCTCAATAGAGTAATGATTGGTAGAGTGAATTTGGGAGAGTGAATGGGAGAGTGAATGACGTCCAGCTAATGTGTACATGTTCGATCGACGATCGGACACCACCGTCGGCCTCTGATTGTCGTCCCGAATCAAACTATACCTTGGGAGGACGGTGAACTCGTCAGGATCGCCGGCAACGGTGAACCATCGAAATCGACGGTCAATGATGCGAGATCGCAATTGTGGCGATCCCCGATGGGTTCACCGTGCCCCCCAGGGTATAGTTTGGTTCGGGGCGGCGGCCGAAGGCCGCCGGTGGTGTCCGATCGTCGATCGGACGTGTATACAATAACTGCCACGTCATTCACTCTCCCAAATTCACTCTCCCTATCATCACTCCTCTCAATAATACGTCATAGCTGAGTTTCGAACTCTAGAATCTTGATTTATCACTGGAGGGTTTAATCATGATACCCTCTCCTCCGGAGTAAAATTATATATTTTTTTCGTCCTCAGGGCAATGATGTGATGGAATGAAGTTAAATTGTTACTTAAATATCCACGATACGATCATCAATTATAATATATTTTATAGAAAATTCTCTTTTAACTGGTACGCACGATCTTATCTTATTATTTATTTATTTATTTATTTAAAATGAGAATCCTTTTGTTTTTAATTTTATGGATCCATTCGTTGATCTTTTAGTGTCAATATAACACATTGATTTTCATCTAACGTTCTCTCTATGTATTTACTATAGTGACATTTAATAAAGATGCACTTCAGCGTGTCTGCAATTCATTACTACCTAAATCACAATCATCAATTTTCAATGAATTTTTTTGTCCTTTGTTATTAACGTTTTTTGTATACTTTATCGACATGAACGGTTAGAAATATATGAGAACAATTTCCAATAGCATGCCAATCTTTCTATATTTTTACCGATCAGAAAAATTCCTTCTGGATTACACAACTCTTGTCGCAATAAAAATAGGTAAAATATTTGAAATTTATGCATGATTATGACTTATTGGCAACTAAATAATGTGGATGAGTTGGCAGAATAACGTTCCGTAAAAATTAGGTCAATATTATAATTGCGTTCGTGTCAATAATTTAAACAATGACAACAAATAATTGAATTAAATTGTGGAAATAAATAATGATTTTTTGAATTGATAGAAATATAATAATAATAGACGATGAAATGACCATATAATTAGTACATATAAGAAAATTAGCGATAAATTATTTACTTTGATTAATTATCGACGGCACAACCACTCGATATGATTTTTATTAAAGTGAAGAAGCCTTTTGGATGTAATTAATTTCAAATCAAGCCTCATCTAGAATGCTTATATTTTAATAAATAAATGAAAAGGAAAACAATACTAATTAATCTGTGATATATATAACTAGACTGTTCAGGATATAGTCTAGCTAATTGGTTATTACATGTTTTTAGAATTGATGATCTAGTAAAAAGCATAACAATTATATCTTTATATGTTGACTAGTTTTGTTTTTCTAATTTAGTTTTTCACAATATTGTGGGATTCGATAGTCCGGGCTGTCAGACTTTTATAGAATAAATCTATTTAATTACTGATCAAATCATAATTGAATAGTTAGATCCGAAGTTGATTGAATATAATCAAGACCATATACTATGAATTTGTATGCAATAATTCTTGATATATACTGTTTTTTTTTGCCCATTAATATAATTAACACTGTTTTAGAGTTTTAAGTTCCGTAAATTTAATTACCTCCTCCTCATCTATAAATAGATGGGAGTTGCATGATACTCTAAACAAACAACCACTTGAGTGAAGTGAGTGATAAATCCGTAGCTTAATTAACCATGGCTGCCCTTGTCATGCTCTCTGCTGCTGTCCTCCTCGGCCTCCTCCTGCCTTCCTCCATGGCCAACAACGTTCTCTATGGCGGCGATAAGCTGCACACCGGCCAATCCCTCACCCAAGGGGCCTTTACCTTCATCATGCAGTCCGACTGCAACCTGGTGCTGTTCGACAACGACCAGGCTGTGTGGTCCTCCGAAACAAACGGCTTTGGCAGCCGCTGCTTCGCCCGCATGCAGACCGATGGCAACTTCGTCATCTTCAACGATGACTCCAACAAAGTTTGGGAGAGCAACACCCGCGGCCAGGAGGGCAAGTACATCCTCGTCCTGCAGCGCGACGGCAAGGTCGTCATCTTCGCCTGCCCTATATTCACCATCCCCAACGATGAACCCACGAAGTACAGGAAGATCGTCAAAGGTGGTCACAGTCATGAATCGACGAACGTTCTCTTTGGCGGCGACAAGCTGCGCAGCGGCGAATCCCTCACCGAAGGGAACAATAAATTCGTGATGCAGTCCGACTGCAACCTGGTGCTGTTCAACAACGACCAGGCTGTGTGGTCCTCCCAGACCAACGGCCTAGGCAGCAGTTGCTTCGCCCACATGCAAACCGACGGCAACTTCGTCATCTTCAACGATAACTTCAACAAAGTTTGGAAGAGCAACACCCGCGGCCCGGAGGGCAAGTACGTCCTCGTCCTGCAGCGCGACGGCAAGGTCGTCATCTTCGCCTGCCCTATATTCACCATCCCCGAGGATGAACCCACGAAGTACAGGAAGATCGCCATGGTGACTAAGTAGAAGTAATTGGCTTCACCACGAACCATGCATGGATCGTTTTTGAATAAAACAGAATAAAATGAAGCGAGGCATAAATAATTGGCTACATGCATGGTACGTAGCCTCGTTTTTATCTTGTATGTACTGTTAAATTGGTCTCAGTCGATCATCTTAATTATCTACTTGCACTTGCTTTTTTTTTTTTAATGTTGAATTGCGTTGCAGGGAAAAAAAAAGGAAAAACAATTAATTATAGCACATATAATGATATAAATTGAAAAAATAAAATTAATATTTGGCTAGCTATTACGCTTATCACTGGTGTGGTGAGTCTGGGGTCGAGGGGATTTAAAGTCAGCAGACCAGGATTTTATCCCCATGTGCAACTGGCGACCCTCGAACCCATGACCTCCGTTTCAAACAACAGACGCCTTACCATCCGATCCAGCCCGTGGGAGGAGCTATTACATTAGGGATATCATGTATCAGTATTATTGGAACATATAGTAATTAACCTTCTAGCTTTGATAACATGAAACAATATTATTGGCTAATGCTTGTGATTTTGGAGTAGAAGTTGTTGTTTTTTAAATTTTAGAAACGGTCTCTAATTGAAAAACAGAATATGTTAAAATATGGGATAGTTATTCAAATATATATAGCGTATTATCATCATCCCAAAATCGAATGATAATTAAATCTTGTAGGGATAACTATATATATTGAGATCGATGACCTAATTAGAGGGCGAGTGATGAATAGTAGTTTATTATTTGCACATTTGTTTTCAAATGACCTAGTTAGTGGGTGGGTGATGAATAGTAGTTTGTGAAATGACCTAGTTAGTGGGTGGGTGATGAATAGTAGTTTGTGATTTGTACATTTGTATGACGTGTTTGTGTATAATTATGCCGCTTAGAGAATAGAAACAAAATAGAAGAACAATGACGCGACGAGAGAAATTCATTCTAGCAATAAGAACGATGACATCGAGTAGGCCTGTTCCTATATTTTTTTCTCGTAGCATAGCAATTCCCTGCGGAGAATAACAAATATTAAAGGGTTAGCCAGGAAGCTCGGCGAGACCACTCCGATGTCTAAGTTAGCATTGAGAGTTGATAGAGATAAAGCAGAGAAAACATGAGAAAATATAGTAAAGTAGATGATAATAAGCATATGAGAATCTTGGAGCATAATAGAACCTTCTAGATAGCCAACATAGAACCTCCTTCTTTTGGTGTCTTCCCTTCTCTTATGAGGAAAAGTCTCAATCTCCACTAATATTTCATTTAAAAGGGGCATTAAGGTGTATTAAAGCATAATTAAAAGGTACATTAAGGAATGCGGTAAGCTTTATATGTTGACCTTGTCAAGGGAGATACCACATGGACGTTGTGGTGATCAATCTTGCCACATGGAGGCTATATATATTTATTGAGCCTTGACTTTACAACATGACTTCCCTATTGATCAGGTCAAGACCCCGCCACATGGACCTTTATCTCCGTATCAACGACAAAAATATTTTCATCACGAATAAGTCGTCGCCAAACTATGCAATGAAAAAAAATATATAAATTTGTTGCCAATTATAATTTTTTTTGTCAAAAAATTCGTTAATTTTGCAACGAAACACGAAATTCATCGCACAATTCACCAAACATAAATTTGCAACGAAATTGATTTTCGTCCTAGATTTGGTGACAAATCTCATTTTCGTCATAGATTTACAACAAAAATGGATTCGCCAAATCTGTGATGAATACATTTCGTTGTAGATTTCCAATGAAAATGGGTTCATCACCAAATCTAGGATGAATCCATTTTGGTTGCCAAACTGCGACGAATCCTGTTTTCATCGCAGATTTACAACAAAAATAGTTTCGTCACCAAATCTATGATGAATCTATTTTCATTGCAAATCTACGATGAAAACTAGATTTGTCTCAAATTTATGATGCATAGTGATTCATGAAAATTTAGAGACAAAAATTGTTTGTTGCCAATTCGTCACAGAACGTTAATTTTTTGTCCAGAACCTATCCATTTCTGCATTTTATCATGTATACATAATACACCACATCTTATTCACAATGTACACATCCATTTCTAAACATATTTATAATATACACATCGAACACATTCTAATTTCAACACATTCTAATTTGAACACATTCTAATTTCATGATCATATAAACATCTAACACACATATTTTACATTCCAAACCAAATCTGAATACAAATCAAAACAAACACACAAGAAATTATACCAAAACATGTCAAAACAAACATATCAAATCCATACAAGTCAAATTCATACGAGTCATCATATCCCAAAATATCTAACATTCTCTATGTTGTTGCAATAGTCATTACATCCCAATGACAATATCTCATAGTCAAACATATCAAATCATTGTCCTCTTCTTCCTTGTTAGACACTTCCTTTTTTCCCATTATTTTTCTATTCCTATAAACAAAAAAAATAAAAAGCATCTTTTTTAACAAGAAAGATAATCCTATAAATTAACGCAAAACATAATATGTAAAGATCTACTTCCTCGTACATAGATTTTCAATTTCCACCACCTTCCTTGGCTTCATTAATTATATTTGAAACAAATTAACAATATTAATCAAAAATATAAAAAAGAAAAATTAAAAATCAAATAATAAATGTTCATAAATACTAATTCTCAGACAAGTAACATTCATACATAATACAGTAGAATCACCACTACCATCATTGTCGTCGTCGTCATCACCATCATCACTAGAATTGGGAGGAATCTAACTTGAAGCTGAGCCTAACTAAAATTTGTTATATTTGAAAGTGTCCTGAGGCAACACCTTAGATACTGTATTATTTATTGGATAAATAAATTTCTTATTTAAGTCTATATCTATGTATATGATATTGATCTTACACTCAATTAATGAAGTCCATAAGTTAATGTATAGCAGGAGAGAAAATGTGATTGGATCATAATTAGTGGGTATCTCTCTATGTGTAATTATGCATGTATTCAAATATTTCCTAGTCGATCAATATATGAGATTGAACATCATTAACTATGTAAGACTAGCATATATTATGCTCCTTTGTTTACTCAAGTAGTTGGTACTCACTAGTTGGAAACATTGAGATGTTGAGAGTTAACATATGGATGCTTGTTAAGAACTAATTCATTTGATGTGACCTGCTCTGAGACTTCATATAGTTGAACTATATGTCGATGAAGATCTCATTACAGTTCGAGTGCTAGTTTCCTTAAACTTGAGATATTTAAGTCATCTTGGTTATGGAAACTTATACTTTGATATTTTAGCAAACATCTCCTAAGAGGTGTAAGTCTAGGATATTGGGTATAAGTCAATATGTCCAAAAGTGTTTGAATATCCCACAGAGAATTCACCACTCCTTTAATAAGGAGGCATATACCCTATGATATCTTGTTAAGATTATTACTCATAAGTTATTGGCCAAAGCATTATACGTCAAGAGGATGATCTTCTTAGACACGTGTTTGAGTAATTCAAATCCACGGGACAAGGAACTACTACTTGGACTAGGTGTGATATAATCAACCTAATGAGGACTGACACATAGATTATGTTTTAAACTAAGTGGGTATAAGATGAGTGAAAGAAATAGATGCATTGATAATTGTAGCTACTGAAGGTACAACGATCACCCTTCGCCTCCGTCGATTGCTTTCTCTCCCCCTCTCACTCTATTGGAGCGAAGACGAAAGAAGAAGAAGAGGAAAAGAGATCTCCAAATTATTCATGCTTGATTATATATAATTATTAGTCTTTAGGGTATTTTAATCTTTTTCCTTTTTCAGTTTTAGAGTTTATGATCTCTTAACCTAGTTATATTAGATTTTGTACTCTATTGTTCTAATATACTCTTTTTGATTTATCAAGATGAACACCTTTTTTCTATTTCACAATTTCTACAGAGTATTAGAGCATTCATCTTCATGGTTTTGAATGTTTGATTGAAGAACTACTAATCACTCCACAGCTTTTGGTGCATTCATACAATTCTTTTGGTGAGTTGGTGCAATTCTTGATGGCTCTGACTCATAATCAAGATTTCTCGACTTCAAAAGTGTCTAGAGATGAATATGTCTATTGCAAAAATAAGGGTGTCACGCCCCCAGAGGCACATGCTTACTCGAAAATCGGATAGTATCTCCCCTGTACGGTAGACAAGTTAGGACAAATAATACATAATCTCCTCATATAAGATGGCTTCGCCATCAAAACTGAAAAATAAAATACACAACCACGCAGTTTATATCACTATGACTGATAAAAATAAAATAACTTAAACATCGCAAAACCTTTAACGTCTTTTACAGAAATAAAGCTAAAAGAAAGTCCAAATACAAGGAAACTCCAACATGAGTCCAAAACTGAACATAACTTTACTACGACAATACCGGACTAATAAGACGTCTAACAGTCTATGAAGTAAATGCGAAAATAATAGAAATGCAGAAATAAAGTACTACGATAGTAAAATCAAATACGGAAACAAACTCGATACCGTGGAACTGACAACTGAATCCTCTCCTGGCCCCAAGAAGTGCATTTACCTGCTACCTAAAATAAAAATAGGTGGCACAGGTGGTGAGTCCGGGCGGACTCTGTGGGTATACGAGTAGACAAAATGCATGGCATCAAAGAATATATGAAACAACATAATACAACGGTGTACAGTTTCTAGGAAAATAGAGGAACTCAAAACATGTATAAAACAACATGAAAACATGCGACATAGCATAGTATCAAACAAACATGCATGTCAACCAAGTACAGCAACCATAGCTCATATAAATACAACAACCATAAGAAAATACATAAATACAATAGATGCATATGATGCAATGATATATGTCACCCATGACGCCGGTTAAGCAGCCAACACATCACTTCTGTGTAGCCGAGTGGGTAGGGCACTGATGGACCTGCCTTTGTCTTGATGCAGTCTGGCCTTGATTGTTGTTTTGGTGTTGACACCGATTTTAGTTTAGGTGGATGATTATTGATTATGATTAAGTCCTGATCGGGGATCAGGTATGGTATGGAAAATCCTAGTCTGGAGGGCTAGGTGTTGGAAAATCCTTGTTAATGCAGTCTGGCCCTGATTGTTATTTTGGTGTTGACACCGATTTTAGTTTAGGTGGATGATTATTGATTATGATTAAGTCTTGATCGGGGATCAGGCATGGTATGGAAAATCCTAGTCTGGAGGGCTAGGTGTTGGAAAATCCTAACCTGGAGGGTTAGGTGTGAAAAATCCTAGCTTGGAAGGCTAGGTATTGGAAAAGTCCTAATTCGGAAGGGTTGGGTGAAAAGTCCTAGCTTGGAGGGCTAGGTGAAAAGTCCTAACTTGGAGGGTTAGGTGCAAATTCCCATCCTGGAGAATTAGGTGAAAAAGTCCTGGCTTGGAGGGTCAGGTGCCTAGCTTGGAGGGCTAGGTTGGATGATGTTCTAACTCGGAAGGGTTGGGTGAAAAGTCCTAGCTTGGAGGGCTAGGTGAAAAGTCCTAACTTGGAGGGTTAGGTGCAAATTCCCAACTTGGAGGGTTAGATGGAAAAATCCTTAGCTTGGAGGGCTAAGGTGGATGAATTCCTAGCTTGGAGGGCTAGGTTTGAGTCCCTGGATCGGTCTGGTGACCGATCAGGGACATTGGCACGCTGCTCCTTCGTGGATCGGTCTGGTGACCGATCCAGCGATGTCTGATCGGACTGGTGACCGATCAGGGAGCAGGCTGCTTCCTCACTGCTTTGCTCCTGATCGGTCTAGTGACCGATCAAGGAGCGGACGGTGAGTGAGTTGCCTTGCAGATCAAAGTCCTGGATCGGTCCGGTGACCGATCAGGGATCTTGGATCTGATTAAAAAATCACTATTCATCTGCCCTGATCGGTCTGGGTGACCGATCAGGCTTCATTCTGATCGGTCTGGTGACCGATCAGGCTTCACTCTGATCGGTCTGGTGACCGATCAGGCGTGTATAGCGGTGAGAGCTGGGAATCCCAGTGAAGCAGTGGATCGGTCTGCTGACCGACCCACACGCCCTGGATCGGTCCGGTGACCGATCACTTTAATTCAAATTGTGCTGTCAGACGCTCTGATCGCGTCTGACCATATCCGATTTGCTGCCACTTACATCTGATATTTGATTTACTGCGTGATACACTGCTCTAACAGCCTGATTAAGCTGCAGGTGACAGAGGAGGATTCAAACACTCAAGGAGAGGTCAATGGAGGCTTTCCTTGGAGCAGGTTTGTCCGATTCTCCATTTCAGGTTGCAACGGCCGAGCTGCAGACTGGAGCCGAGACTGGGGCTTGGCTGAGGGGATCTTAGGAAGACCAGAGAGGGCTCAGTAGCTGGAGGCTACGGAGGATGTTGTCACCTGGTGCTGGGTGGAGAATGAAAAGCGCGGAAGTTAGCTTCATGGAAGCAGAGTTCTGGAACTGATCTTCTTGTTGCGCCTTGAGTTCTCCATTCCAAGCTTGCTGTGTTCTTGAAGCTTCATTACTTTGAGCAAGCTACTGATTTAGAGAAGCAATCATCCATTACTTGAGCGCTTGAAGGAGAGAACAAGGAGCTGGGAGTCCGACAGTGGGAAGACACGAAGAAGGGTTCTTGCGTGAGATCGCCACTGGGTGGAGCTCAGGAAGCTTGCTGTGTTCTTGTCCTTGCTAAGTGTTTGAGTAAGATCCTTCCTGTTGTTTCGTTGTGCTTAAACTTTATCTGTGATTGAAACACTGTGGAGAGGTTTCTCCACCGAGAAGGAGGTTGCTTTTTTATCTGGTGATAACCGGGGCTTGATTTGCCGACGATCAAGGGATCGCCCACCTTAAGGGCACGCCAAGGAGTAGGGGCAAGTTATCCCCGAACCTTGTAAACCCTCCTTGTTAGCGATCTTGCTAATTGTGGTTGTTTGTCTTCGGTTTCTGTTTTCGTGTACTGCACTGCTTCATTTCCTTTTGATTCTTCCGGTGTGCTACTGATAAGTTGAGTGTAGGAAATCTGTTAAGTTTTAAAGAATTGTGATTGGCTATATTCACCCCCCCCTCTCTAGCCATCTCGTTTCCAACAAGTGGTATCAGAGCTTGGGGCTCTGTTTACGGCTTAACATCCAAGAGTTATCAACAAGATGGCTTTGAGAGAAGGATTCTCTACCACCCGACCTCCATTCTTTGACGGCGTCGACTTTCAATATTGGAGATCAAAGATGGAATACTATTTGAAGATGGATATCCACACTTGGTTCGCGGTGAAGGAGGGATTCATCCCTCCTAAGGATGACGAAGGCAAAGAACTCGAGTCTTCACGGTGGACTGCCGAACAAACGCGAAAGAGTGAAGCCGACGCGAAGGCGGTTGTCACTCTACAATGTGACATGAACAAAGATCAGCTCATCAAAGTTGGTCCTTTCACAAGTGCCAAGGACTTGTGGAACAAACTCATCGAGCTTCACGAGGGCACCCGGGACTCAAGGATTGCCAAGAGGGATTTGTTCCTCAATCAACTCCAAAACCTCTCCATAAAGGAGAATGAGTTGGTAAGTGAGCTCCATAGTCGTTTCAAGGAAGTCCTCAATGGGCTTCATTCAATTGATGAAAAGGTCGAGAATCGCGACCTTGTGAGATATGTCTTGAAAGCATTTCCAAGGAATGCTTTGTGGTCATCCATGGTGGATGCCTACAAAGTATCCAAGGATTTATCTATTGTAAAATTAGATGATTTGTTTTGTGAGATGGAATTGCATGAAATGGCTAACAAAGGCCCCAAGGAGAAGGGGATTGCCTTAGTTGCATGGAAGCTTTGTTGCAGTGTATTTGAATGATTAAATTGATGTATGGAAGCAAGGGGTGAAACCCCTTTTATACATGAACATGGGTGCCCGAGAGGCTATAGGGGCGCCCTCCGTCGACGATTCCGCCGCGTCATTATCTGCTAACTCGACCAAATTCTATCCCTTCTCGGGCGCCTGGGAGCTGATGTGGCACCTCCAACCAACGACCGCCAACTCAGCTTTCACCAACGCTGAGAAAATTGCACTGGGGCACCTAAGTCCTCTCAGGCGCCTGGCTTCCCGAGCGCCTGAGAGGTGGGTCACGGGCGCCTGAGCCCTCTCAGGTGCTCCTGATCGCAGCCAACTGGTTTCTTTAGCCTGCAATCAAGGTTAGTCTAAGAACACAATAATACTACAGTAAATGCATGAATGATTGACAGCTAGAGCTGTCTGATTTTGGTTTTGGATTTCAAATGAAATCCTAGGTCAAACCGACGCCTACTATTTCCTCTTCTGGGAACGCGTCCTCAGCTACTCCACTCTGGAGAAGTTACCTTTTGTCAATCGATTTCTTCGGTTGGTCTTTTGCTCGGTCTTCGAAACTCCCGGATCTCGAGACGTTTGTACCTCGACCCGTCTCTTCTTCTATCCGTAGTCTTCGCTCGGCTATGTCTTCTGCCTGATCTTCCGGATCAGGTCTTCGTGCCCAGTCCTTGACTAGGACTTCGTGCCCGATTTCTCAAACTAGGTATTCGTGCCTAACCCACCGTCAGGTCTTCGGTGCCCAGTCCTCAGTTAGGACTTCGTGCCCAGTCCTCGACCAGGACTTCATGCTCAACCCGACAGGTCAAGACTTCATGCCTAACAAAACTAGAACTTTCCCTCCACACTTAACAAATCCATTAGATCACCACATAAACTTAACCTTGAGCCCTTTGCCATTATCAAAACCATGTTCGATCTGGTGCTTCCAGCACCAACAATATCCCCTTTTTTGATTTATTACAACCCAGTTCAAAAGTTATGTTAAAAAAATATATAAGCAAGAAATAAGACACAGATAAGCAAATAGATTAAAACAATTTTCTTAAGGCTTTGAGAAAATTTATAGATAAACTTTTAGCTCTCCCCCTTTATAAGTGATCTCCCCCTTGTTGTTAAAACATTTGTAATTTTTGAAAATGAAAACTTTGCAAAATTGAAATAGTGCATAAAGCTCGTCCTTGATTTGAAATTCTCCCCCTTGATTTGAAATTCTCCCATTGAAGCTTTTGAAAAACATGCAATTTTTCAATTTGAAAAATTCTCTAATTTCTTTGAAAAATTCTAAGTATACATTTTTAAAACAATGTTTTGAAAACTTCTGAGTAAAACTCTAAGTTAAAGTGAAACCAAAGGAAAAGAGTTTTAACTCTAAGTTAAAGTGAAAATATCTTTGAAAAAAAAACTAAGTTTTTGAAAAACGGAAAAAAATTTTAACATTATTTTTTTCTACTCTCCCTTTTTGCCATATATAAAAAAAAATTACATCAGATATTCTTTGAAAGTATATTTTTCTTTATTGTCCCCCTTTTTTGAGAAAAAGTTAATTTAAGAAGAAAGAAATTGTGTGTCAGAGCCTGTGAGTTTTGCAAAATCATAAAAAAATTTTGAAAAGTGATTAAAAAATGTCAAAAGTTATTTTTATGAATGCAAATGATAAGTAAGTGACAAATTATGAAATAATTTAGTAATAACCTAGAATAAATGCTAAGGATCAGAATTTGAACCAAGGGGATATTCTTATTGAGTCCAAGCATGATTCATGTCTAAAAAGTAAACCATGCAATAAAAAAAAATTAAAAAAAAATTAACTCTTAATTCATTGGATCCCTGTTTAAGCTAGTTTGTTACTTACTAACTATTACAAAATAGTAGCTTTCACATGGGTTAGTCAAGTTAAGTAGTCTGATCATGTTAGATTTTCTAAGCATGATTACTTAACTTGATTGTTGTCCAATTATATTTATTGTCCTAACTACTCTTGATGCACTTACTTAAAGCATCTTGAGTCAAGACATAGACCTAAGCTTCTCAACACAGTCTAAGTTGTCAATCAAAGTATCCTAATATGCTTGTGAGATGCTGGCTTCTAAATCTATATGACCATGCAAACTAGGGTTAAGTCCTAAGCTAAGTTCATACAAAAGAAATCCCTAATTTTAAAGGGGGTATTTTAAAAAAAACTAAGTTGAAAAATTAACTAAAAGGTTCAAATAACATGATTTTAAAAATATAAATTTTTGAAAAAAAAAGTTTTTGAAAAAAATGATTAAAAAATTGGAATTATCAAAAACTCATAGGTGAATAAATAAGCATATTCTACCGAGCACATTCTTAGCTGCCTTATTAGTAAACTAAACTCAGATTCAGGTAGTGGTTTAGTGAAAATATCAGCTAGATTAGATTTTGATTCTATGTGTGTAAGTATAATTTCGCCCCTGGCTACATGATCCCTAACAAAGTGGTGTTTTACTTCAATATGTTTAGTTCTGGAATAGTGAATGAGATTTTTTGTAAGATTAATTAAACTAATATTATCAATGTAAATTTTTTAGTGTAGGTCAATTGGAAGTCCTTAAGGGTATGCATCATCCATAGTAGTTGAGCTACATATTCTCCCAGGGTTATATATTCAGCTTCAGTTATAGATAATGTAACACAATGTTGCTTTCTACTGCACCAATTAACTAAGTTGTGATCCAACATCTGACAACTTCCATTAGTACGTTTTTTTATCTAGTTTGCACCCTGCATAATTTGAGTCAAAGTAGCTTAGTAGGTCAAAATTAGAAGTCTTAGGATACCAAATTCTTACATTTAGGTTGCCTTTAATGTACCTGAGTATTCTTTTAACTGCACTTAAGTGAGATTCTTTAGCACAAGTTTAGTACCTAGCACAAATACCTACTGCAAATAAAATGTCAGGTTTGCTAGCAATTAGGTAAAGTAGGCTACCTATAACACTTCTAAAATGTTTCAAGTCTACTGGTTTTCCTTCCGGGTCATACCTATTTTAATATTAGTTGCCATCAGGGTAGTAATGTCTTTAGAGTTTTCCATTCTAAACTTTTTAATTAATTCTTTTACATATTTAAATTGATAAACATAATTTCGATCTTTAGTTTGTTTAATTTGAAGTTCTAAGAAAAAGGTTAGCTCACCTATAAGGCTCATTTCAAATTTGCTTTTCATTACTTTTATAAATTCTTTTAAGAAATTTGTATTGGTTAAACCAAAAAGTATATCGCCTACATAGATTTGAGCAATGAAAATATCATTTTCTAAGGTTTTAATAAACAAGGTTTGATCAATTTGGCCTTGGTTAAACCCCTTAGAAACTAAGTAATTAGATAGTCTTTCATACCAGGCTCTAGGTGCTTTGTTTAAGTCCATATAGGGTCTTTTTAAGTTTAAAAACATAACTAAGATGTTCTAAGTCCTCAAAATTTGGGAGTTAACTTACATTGACTTCCTCCTTTATAAATCTATTTAGAAACGCACACTTAACATCCATTTAATATAATTTGAATCCTTTATGGGATGCATAAGCTAAAAGCATCCTAATTGATTCCAGTCTAGCTACTGGTGTATAAGTTTCATCATAATCCAATCCTTTTATTTAACTAAACCCTTTAGCTACTAAGTGGACTTTATTCCTTACTATATCTCCGTTGTCATCCAGTTTATTCATGAAAACCCACTTAGTATCTATCACAGTCTTACCTTATGGTTTTGGTACTAAGTCCCAGATTGGGTTTCTCTCAAATTGGGCTAACTCTTCCTGCATAACTATAATCCAGTGTGGGTCAGGTAATGTTTTTTCTATTGTCCTGGGTTCAATATTAGAAATCAAGGTGACTTGGCTTAGGTTTCTATAGGATGACCTTGTTCTAACACCTAAGGCTGGGCCACCTAAGATTTGGTCAGTTGGATGATTTGACCTAGTCCTGGAAGATGGTTTAGGTTGTTTAGGTTAGATTTAACTATTTGATCAGGTTCAATTAATGGTTCAATTGCTTGGTTTGAGTTTGGTTAAGGTATTGATTCTCTTTCTTCTAGGTCTTGGTCCAAATTATTTGGGTTTGGTTGATTGGTTAAGTCTGGTGAGTTAGTTAAGATAGATGAGTTGATTGTATTAGGTAAATTAATTGGTGTTGTTACCATTTCTTAATCAAATATTACATTTATAGTTTCTTCAATTTTATGGGTATGTTTATTATAGACCCTATATGCCCTACTTGTGGTTGAGTACCCTACAAAAATCCCTAGGGTTGATTTTGATTGAAATTTTCCTAAGTAGTCTTTAATATTTAGGATATGTACCTTACATACAAAAACATTTAAATAATATAAATTGTTGATGCAGTCTGACCTGATTGTTGTTTTGGTGTTGGCACCGATTTAAGTTTAGGTTAGTAAGATAAGTTCGATTTAAGTCCTAGTCGGGGACTGGGCACGAGTCCCGGTGAGTGAAGTCGGATGACGAAAACCCCGGTGAGTGAAGCCGGGTCCCGGTGAGTGAAGTCGGGTGACGAAAACCCCGGTGAGTGAAGCCGGGTCTTGGTGAGTGAAGCCGGGTGATGGAAATCCTGGTGAGTGAAGCCGAGTCCTAGTGAGTAAAGCCGGGTGATGAAAACCCTGGTGAGTGAAGTCGGGTGATGGAAACCCCGGTGAGTGAAACCGGGTCCTAGTGAGTGAAGCCGGGTGATGGAAACCCCGGTGAGTGAAGCTGGGTCCTGGTGAGTGAGTCGGGTGACTGAAACCCTGGTGAGTGAAGCCGGGTCCTAGCAAGGGAAGCTAGGTTGAACAAAGTCCCGGTGAGTGAAGCTGGGCACAAAGTCTTGGTCCGGGGGACTGAGTATTGAGTGTACTGGTCGGAGAGGGCACGTGAGCTCTTCCTCCGGGACCAGAATGAGTCAGAGAAGGCTAGGGAGGCTGTTCTCTGGACTTAGGATTGAATTAGTCGGAGCTGGATTGGTCTGGAGATCGATCATGGAGTTGGCACTAACTCCTTGTTGTGGATCGGTCTGGTGACCGATCCAGGGAGTCTGGTCGTTCTGGTGTACGATCAGAGAGAGAACAGAATATTTTTGTTTGGCTTCTGATCGGTTTGGTGAACGATCAGAGTGAGAACAAAATGTTTCTATTTGGTTTCTGATCATTTTGGTGAACGATCAGAGAGAGATCAGTAGGTGGCCTGGAGAACCCTGATCGGTCATGGTGACTGATCAAGGTCCTCCTGGACCGATCAGGATGGGTCCTGATCAGTCCAGAGGTGGCCTGATGGGTCACTGTGACCGATCAGGGCACAACCTGATCGGTCAGGTGACCGATCAGGCCAGAAGCTTGTAGGGAGCTGGAGTTTCCTCCAGCAAGCTGGTGGATCGGTCAGAGTGACCGATCCACGATCCTGATCGGTCAGTGTGACCGATCAGGGAGTCACTGGATTGATCAGGAGGTTACCTGATCGATCAGGGTCTTCACTGATCGGTTTGATGACTGATCAGTGTCTGATAACTTTAATTCAAATCCGCTGTCAGTCTTCTAATTTCATTCTGATCACTTCTGTTTTCTCTGCTACCTTACTGATTCGCTTTTGATTTGCTGTGCTAAGCAACTGTTAAGTGTGCAGGTAATGCAGGGATGACTCAAACGAAGGTGGAGGGTCAACTGAAGACTTTCTCTTCGTCAGGTTTGTCCGTTTTCCATTCGCAGGATTCAACAGCTTCTGGCGCGGGCTGGCAACTGTCTGGCAAGGCTGACGACTGACCTGAGGCTCGGCTGAAGAGGGTTCAGTGGAGTCCAGTAGAGGTCAGTGGGTTGGTGGCGGAGGTTGTTGCAGACGCTCCTGTGAGCTGCAGACGCGCCTGGTGGTGACCTGCTGATGAGCAGAAACTTAAAAGGTGGCGTGTGAAGTGGAGAGGGCAACGAAGCAAACTCTGATCTTTTGAATATTCTGCAACTTGACCACTTGGAAGAAGCGAAGAGCTTTGCGAGTCCATCAGCAAGCAGACACGAAGAGCTGGGAGTTCTTGTGTGAGAGTTGTGCTGGGTTGAGCTCGGTGAAGCGTTCTCCTGTGTGCCTTCTGTCCTAGTGCTCTGTAAGCCTTCTTGTGTTTCTCTGTGCTTAATTACATCATTCTGTTGAGACTATTGTGGAGAGGTTTCTCCACCGAGAAGGAGGCTGTGATATCCGAATTTCCAGGGCTTGATCTGCCGACGATCAAGGGATCGCCCACCTTACGGGCACGCCAAGGAGTAAGGGCATGTTATCCCCGAACCTTGTAAACACCTAGAGTTAGCATCTTTGGTTTTCTGTTTCTGTATTTCTGGTTGTTTTCTTCCGCTGCTAACCCAATCGCAGAAAGTTCAAAAGAGGCGAATGTTTTCTGTGTCTGGCTATTCACACCCCCCTCTCTTGCCATCCAAGGTCCAACAAGTGGTATCAGAGCCTGGGGCTCTTGCCAAGGGCTTAACATCCAAAGATCTTACAAGAATGGCGATGAGGGATGGTTTCAGCACCAACCGACCCCCTTTCTTCGATGGGGCTGATTTTCAATACTGGAGATCTCGAATGGAATACTACCTCAAGACGGATATAAGTATGTGGTTCTCTGTAAAGGAGGGATTCTGTTAGTAATATGAGAGAAGTGTCCTAAGGCAATCGCCTTATGATTGTAATCATTTACTTTAATAAATGAATATTCACTATTTGAGTGTACATGTTTGTGTATTTGATTGAGATCTTAAACTCATTCACTGAATGTCCGCAATACAATTCACAGCATGAGAGAATTTGTGATGAATTCACAACTAGTGATTATCTCTACATGTGCAATTGTGAAGTATTGAAATTGTCCCTAGTCGATGAATTGATAAATACGGACACCATCAATTCTGTTGAGACTAGCATGGGTTATTCTCTAATCAGCTGATTCTCACTGGCTGGTGACATTGGGATGTCCAGAGATAAACATGAATGCTAGTTAAGGGAACTAGTTCATTGGAGTGACTGGTTGTAAAACTTCATATGGTAGTCTACATATAGACATGTCAGTGAAGTTCTTACTGCAGCTTAAGTGCGATGTTCCTTTGACTTGTGGTGTTCAAGACATCTTGGTCATGGAGACTTATACTTTGACATCTTAAGCAAGCATCTCCAAGGAGGTGTGGACCCAGGATGGTTGGGTATAAGCCAAAGTGCCCGAAGAAGTTTGAACAGCCTACAAAGGATTCACCACTCCTTGCGAGGAGATGTATACCCAAGGCCTATCGTCGGATTGTTACTCGAAGCCTCTGGCCAGAGCATCACATGATCAGAGTATGAATATCTCAGATACATGAGAGTAATTAGAATCCGTTGGACGAGAAAGACATTACTTGGGCTAGGTGTGACGTAGTCAGCCTAGTGGGGACTGACACACATAGACCGTGTCCTGAACCAAGTGGGTATAAGATGGTGAAGGGAATGAGGCACGATTCATTAGAGCTGCTGAAGGGTTTCAGAATTATTTCTGAGTCAACCGTTGATCTTTCGATTAATTGGGGATCATGATGTACTACTAGGTGCCACTCATGATCGTTCTATAATTGGTTAATTATAGACGGCCAACATAAATCGAAAGCCTATTTAGTCACACGCACTACGAGTAATCCGAGGGATTTAAAACGAGTTGAAAATTGGATTTTCCGATCAAGAGAGATAAGTCAAATCTGAATTTTCAGAGGCGCATCGGAAGCATAAAATGGCTAAGTCTTTTGAAGACTTATTGGACGAATTAAATGAGTTTAATTCGTATGGTTTCGGCTTGGGTTTGGCCGGCCAAAGAGGGTCCCCACCCTCTTTGTTTGGCCGGCCACATCAAAAGGGGAGAACCAAATTGTTTTGTTCAAATTATAAAATAATCCGAGCGCGGTTTGTTTTATAAAATTATGGATAAAGAAATTTATATAAAGAAATTTATATAAAGGGATTTATTTTTCATGGAAATTAAAATGAACCATGGATTGGTTTATTTTATTTTATAAAATCAATAATGGATTGATTTACCATGATAAAGAAATTTATATATAGAAATTTATATAAAGAAATTTCTTTCCATAATAAAAGGGGAGACATGGTTGTTTTTATTATAAATTAAGTTATAATAAAAACTTGGCATAACGGAATAATTCATAGAAAAATTTATAAGATAAATTTCTTATGAAAAATTTATTCCGTTAAGAGGAGACTTGGCGATTAAGAGGCTACTATATAAAGGTACCAAGGCAAGGCTTGGAAATTAATCCAAGAGATCAAGGATTCTTGCCTAGCCTGTCCCCCTCTCCTTCTCTCCCTCTCCCTCCTCTAGTGGCGCCGGCCCTAGAGGGCCTCCCTTTGGTTGCCGTGAGCTTCCACCACCAAGAAGAAGCCGAAGAAGAAGAAGAAGCGGGCGCGACTCCTTCCTTCCTCCCGGAATCTTGATTCCGTTCTTCGTTTGGTGATTAGTCTTCCCATCTCTCTCTTGGTATTCTTGTCGTGCCTTTGGAGAATTTAGTAGTTCTTGTTGGCACGAAACTCATGGCTTTGCGAAGTCATCCCGAAGAAAACTCGGCGTGGACGCGAATAGAGGCGGAGCTTCCAAGGGACGCTACGGTTGGATCTCGTCCCTTTCTTCGAGTTACGCGAGATAACAACTAAATTAGTTTACGTTTCTGTAAAATTTTAAATGTATGATCATGTCTCCACAACATAAGGTTGCATGCTAGATACGTGGTTAAAATAATTTGAGAATTATTTATGCTAAACCTTCCGCTGCACGTATAATTGTCATGTCAACATGCACCCGATCTCAACAGATTCACCCCTCCAAAAGACGCTGAGGGAAAGGAGCTTGACTCCTCAAGATGGTCTGCCGAGCAAACCCGGAAGGGAGAAGCCGATGCGAAAGCTGTGGTCACCCTGCAGTGCGGGATGGCCAAGGAGCAGTTGATCAAGGTAGGTCCTTTCATCAGTGCCAAGGACCTTTGGATCAAGCTCATCGAACTCCATGAAGGCACTCGGGATTCAAGAATAGCCAAGAGGGACCTTTTCCTCAACCAACTTCAAAACCTCACCATGAAGGAGTCCGAAATGGTAAGTGAACTCCATGGCCGATTCAAAGAAATACTGAACGGTTTGCATTCCATTGATGAGAAGGTCGAGAATTGCGACCTTGTGAGGTATGTTCTTAAATCCTTTCCGAGGAATGCCTTGTGGTCATCCATGGTGGATGCCTACAAGGTATCTAAGGACTTGTCAATTGTTAAAATAGATGATTTGTTTTGTGAAATGGAACTACACGAAATCGCTAACAAAGGCCCCATGGAAAAGGGGATTGCTCTTGTGGCAGGGGACAAGGCCAAGAAGAAGAAAGAAAAGAAGAAGGAGAAGGAGGTCTCATCTTCTTCATCTGAGTCCGAGGAGGATGGAAGCGAGTCTTCATCATCCGAGATGGCTAACTTCGTAAGAAGAATGATGAGGAAGAGTCGACGCTACAAAGGAAAAGGTAACACGAGTAAAGTTAAAGTTGATAAAACTAACGTCACATGTTATGAGTGTAGCAAGAAGGGGCATTACAAGAATGAATGCCCAAAACTAAAGAAGAAGGAGGAGAAATCGAAAAAGAAGAAGAAGGTCTTGAAGGTCACATGGGATGAGTCTTCTTCCAGCTCATCCGAAGAGGAAAAGGAGGAGAAGAGCACTCGCCATGTAGCTCTCATGGCCATCGAAGACTTGGAGAGCAGTGACAAATCTAGGGACTCCTCAACTGCGGCTTCATCATCTTCGGATGATGAAGAGGTAATTTCTCCTGAATTGGATAAATGTTATAGGACCATTGTATGCTTAACTAATTTGTTAAAGAAGTCTAAGGAAAAAGTTAAATCTTTAAAAGTAGAAGTAGAACAACTAAAATCCTCTAAGGATGAGGATCTTGATGACTTGCATGTGGAAGTCCTAGAGGATGAGAACAAAGCCTTGAAGAGTGAGGTTGAGAAACTCAAGAGTCTTCTTGAGAAATTCTCAACTAGCTCCAAGACTTTGGACATGATCCTAAACGCTCAAAGAGCAGTTTACAACAAGGCTGGTATAGGTTACCGACCTAAAGAACCAACCTTTGTTTCTTTGATGTCAAGAACCCATGTTAGATCATCTAAGGTTTCTAGGGTTCAAAAGAAAATGATTAAGGCATGGGTCCCAAAATCATGTATTGAAGGTGCATTAGGTCCCAAGATATGGGTACCTAAATCTTCCATTTTTCGTATTGTGTAGGCATTGATTGAGGGGGAGCATCTATCAACTTGGTTCGTTGATAGTGGGTGCTCCAAACATATGACCGGGGATAGATCTATGTTCACTACCCTACAAAGCAAAAGTAGAGGTAATGCATCTTTTGGTAACAATGGTAGCCTTAAGGTTGTAGGGATAGGAGACATTCAAATATCCGAATGTCTTAGAATCAAAAATGTCATTCTAGTCAAGGGGATGACTTTCAATCTCCTAAGTGTCAGTCAATTGTGTGATGCGGGTTACACAATTGAATTTCATCCAAGTCAATATCTAGTTAGACAAAATGACACACTTATACAGTACTAGTAGGCACAAGAATAGATAATATTTATCAAGTTTCATTTAAAAGTGCTATTAATGCTTCTATTAAGTGTTTCATGTCAAGAGAGGATGAGTCCACACTTTGGCACCGGAGGTTGGCACATGTGAACATGAAGAATATTCGAAAATTGGCCAACAAAGGACTTGTTCGTGGCTTACTAAGCATCAAATACGAAAATGAGAAGTTATGTGATGCGTGTCAAATGGATAAGCAAACAAAATCTTCTCACAAAGGTAAAAGCGCTGTAAGTACCTCTACTGCCTTAGATTTATTACACATGAATTTGTTTGATTGTAGTATAATAATCTCATTGAATAGTAGTAGGTATTGCTTTATGATCATTGATGACTATACTAGGTATACGTGGACTTATTTTCTAAAACATAAGGATCAAACTCTAGATATTTTTATTTCTTTTTATAGAAGAGTTGAAAATAAAAAATCTATAACAATTAAAACAATTAGGAGTGATCATGGAGGAGAATTTCAAAACCAAAGATTTTTAGAATTTTGTCAAGAGAGAGGATATAGGCATGAGTTCTCCACTCCTAGAACACCATAGCAAAATGGTGTTGTAGAGAGGAAGAACCGAGTCTTACAAGAGGCTGCACGAAGCATGCTCAATGAGTACTCTTTACCGAGCTACTTATGGGCTGAAGCTGTGAACATAGCTTGCTATATGCAAAACCGAGTCCTCATTCATAGATTTTTAGGGAAGACTCCTCACGAACTTTGGTTTGGAAAATCACCTACAGTTAAACATCTCCGGGTGTTTGGGTGTATGGTGTTCATTCTAAACACCAAGGACCACCTTGGGAAGTTCACAGCGAAAGATGATGAAGGAATACTGTGTTGATGCAGTCTGGCCCTGATTGTTGTTTTGGTGTTAACACCGATTTTAGTTTAGGTGGATGATTATTGATGATGGTCAAGTCCTGATCGGGGATCAGGCATGGTATGAAAATCCTAGCTTGGAGGGCTAGGTGTGTGAAAAGTCCTAATTCGGAAGAGGTGGGTGAAAAGTCATAGCTTGGAGGGCTAGGTGAAAAGTCCTAACTTGGAGGGTTAGGTGCAAATTCCCATCTTGGAGAATTAGGTGAAAAAGACCTGGCTTGGAGGGTCAGGTCCTAGCTTGGAGGGCTAGGTTTGGAAAAGTCCTAATTCGGAAGGGTTGGGTGAAAAGTCCTAGCTTGGAGGGCTAGGTGAAAAGTCCTAACTTGGAGAGTTAGGTGCAAATTCCCAACTTGGAGAGTTAGGTGAAAAATCCTTAGCTTGGAGGGCTAAGGTGGATGAAAACTTAGCTTGGAGGGCTAGGTTTGAGTCCCTGGATCGGTCTGGTGACCGATCAGGGAATCTGGCACGCTGCTCCTTCGTGGATCGGTCTGGTGACCGATCCAGCAATGACTGATTGGTCTGGTGACCGATCAGGGAGCACGCAGTGAGGTTGGGAACCTACTGTGGTGCTCCTGATCGATCTGGTGACCGATCAGGGAGTATGCGTTTCACCCATTGACTGGCTCCTGATCGGTCTGGTGACCGATCAGGGAGCGAGCAGTGAGGTTGAGTTCCCTTGCTGAACTGCTCCTGATCGGTCTGATGACCGATCAGGATCACTGTGCAGATCGTTCTGGTGAACGATCCAGCTTCGCGGGTTCCTCACTAAGATCGATCAGGACGGTGCCTGATCGGTCTGGTGATGATCTGATCGGACTGATGATCGATCAGGAGACCCCCTGATCAGTCAGTTGACCGATCAGAAGGCTTGGGCTGAGAAACTCAGAAATCGCCCGATATAAGCGTGGATCGGTCCGGTGAACGATCCACAACCTGGGATCGGTGGGATCGGTCTGGTGATCGGTCCAGGAGAATCTCAAAGAAATCGCTATTTCAGATTGAGCGTTGGGGATCAATCAAGACGGAGCCTGATCGGTCAGGCTGGTGACCGATCAGGAGGCTCTCTGATCGGTCCGTTGACCGATCACTTTAATTCAAACTGCACTGTCAGACGCTCTGATCGCGTCTGACCATATCCAATTCGTTGCTATTTGCTTCTGATTTTTGATTTTGTAAAATACGACGATTCGAAAATCCAGACCAAAAAATTTTTCAGGATTTTTTTCTGAATTTGTAGAAATATTTGTAGAGAGGATTGGGGTTGGTTTTGAATTATTTAAGGAAAAGTTGGATTTTCGGAATATATATATATATATATATATATATATATATATATAATATATATATATATATATATATATATATATATAAGGAAAGGTTTTTAATTATATATTTAATAACCTCTCTTCTCTCCCGTGCCCTAAACCTCACGCCCGATCCTTTTCTTCCTCCCCTCGCGAAGCCGCAGCCAGCGCCGACTCGCTTTCTCCCTTCTTCCCCTTTCGCGTGCCCTAGCCGCGGCGTTTCCCCGACGCCTTCTTCTTCCCTCTTCTCCTTTGTGACACCGCCTTGCCTTGCCGGAGTGCGACGCTGTCACCGCCGACCACCACCTCACAGCCACTGTCTCTTCAGGTGAAGCCAAGAGATGGTGAAGTCCACTTCCGGCGATCTTCGCTCACACCCTCTCCCCACGCGACGACGGGTGTATTTGGGAGTACTCGGCTTCCTTGCGATTGTATTGCGTTTCCCTCACTTCAAAACAATCTCCGAGCACGCGAGCAGGCCGTTGATGATCTCTCGGAGGTAAGCCTCGATTCTTTCTGTGTGGTAGCGGTTCTTCTCGGAGATTTGTCTGATGCACCTCGGTTTCGCAGGGGTTCTCATCATCGCCGATGATTATAAGGCTAGTTTTGTGCCGTTTGAGTTTCCTGTGTTGAGGGATAGGGTAGGGATCAAGGAATGCTGCCGAGGAGTCTATTTTGTTGGTGGAAGCCGAATCCATTGATCTAGGTAAGAATCGGTTCTTTAGTTTTTGATCTTGGTTGATATTGTGATGTTTTTGGCTTGAATCTGTTAAGAGAAGTATAGTTATGTTTCACAATTCAATATTTTGATTGAGATTAAAGTGGTTTGGTTGGACAATTTCGTTTCAGGTATGGAATTGGTCTTCGGTTCTGTTTTGGATTTGGAGATCTCTTTGAGTTTTTAATTTTACCATGGGCTTGGTTTTGGGGTTTGGGTTTCCCTACAGTGTGGTATCATGAGTTCCTTGAGTTACTCTTATGTTACTATGGGGTTGTTTAGTCAACTTTGGGTGAAGTTACTCATTTAGGTGGAGTGCTGCCATTTTGGTATTGATTGTAGACAGGATCGGAATGTGGTTTACTAACGCAATCTATTGGTGTTCCTATCAATTTGTTTTGATCAAGGCACGTGTGCTTGTGTGAGCATGTAGTTTGTTGTTATGTAGCATTTTTGAGCTTGCAATTGGATTCGTGAAGCTTACTTCAATTTCTAGCAGTAGTGGGAATTCTGTTGTTGGGTGTTTGGAATCTTGACCTATAACTCTTGGAGGAAGATTATGCTCTGCTTTGGGGGTATCTACTACGGTCAAAGGTTTAGGTTTGATTATTGGTGATTAGATTCATTGTTGGATGAAATGTGGCTAGATTCTGGAATTATGCAGTAGGGATCTTTCATTTTGTTTCTTTGGGTATGTAGTTGCCTCTTGTAATGTATACCTATAATCTTGGTAGATTGGAGTAATTAAGAGCTAATCATTTAATTAGGATAAATTAAATGAAACGGGATAATTGGAACGATCCTAATAATTGAGATAACTCGTTTAGCTATAATTTATATATTATTGTAGCTAAACATTATGCCTTTGCTACAGGGCACTGACTTGCTTTCAAACTTTTGGATCGGAGGTTCTCATTTGATACGGACTTCTGCTCCTTGGAGGCGGGTACCCTTGACTTATCTCTTATGATATTGTCATTTTGTTATGCATAGACTGTTATAGATAGCAGTAAGATTATACGCTATCCCTGTTTATTTTACCTGATCTGGATACTCGTTGGTTATTCCTGTTTATTTTACCTGATCTAGATACTCGTTGGTTATTCCTGTTTATTATACCTGATCTGGATACTTGTTGGTTATCCCTGTTTATTATGCCTGTCCTGGATACCTGTGGTTTATCCCTGAGTTATTATGCTGTTAGTTCCATACAGTATCAGGTAGTATCATATCTATATGTATGCTTAGAGATCGTGATGTATCTCCTACCTTTGACCTTGAGGGATCTGTAGTTTTCGGCCAGTATACCTTGTAGGTTACCTGTATTTCCTGTTATAGGATTTCAGACTGAGACCTAGTATACTGAGGACTTGGGAGGGAGGTATGGGTATCTATCATACACCATCCTTGCATTGTTGCATGCCGGCGATCAGCGACTCCCTTGTGGTTGAGCCTATCGTCTTCCGGTACATGATATGCGCACACGGCCACTCATGGGTTAGTGGATACCGTAGGATGTGTGCATTTGCTCTGTACTGCTCCGCTCGACCGCTCAGGGGTAGTGGCTTCGGAGTGTGGTAGCAGGCGGAGATCCCTTCTCTTCCCATAGACCAGAGGAGATGAGAGCGACGCTCCCTCATATATACATGGGGTAGGGGGGCGGTCCCCCGACAGCATCCTGTCCACTCGGTCACTCAGGAGCAGTGATGGCAGAGTGTGTACAGTGTCACAGCTCTACCCACTCGGCCGACACAGTATCGCCTGTCTCGGTGGCTTGACTGGAGTTAGGGGGTGACCATGGCATTGCACCATGTGCATATTTTGCATCGTGCATTGTTTGCTGCACTTGTTTGACATTGCATATTCTGGAGACTTGTTACCTGTGCTTATATGTCTATTGGTATTCCACTGGTATTTCCTACCCTCTGTACAGGTTAGATGGATTCAGGTATGTACCTACCCAGTATTTTCAGTTCCAGTCTTTCCCTACTGTTGATATGAGACTGTATTAGCTGAACCCTTATTGTTGGTATAACTTTCTATGCATATCTGTTGGGTATTCGCTGAGCTATGGACTCACCCCGTTGCCATACATTTTATTTCAGGTTGATGCCTGCCAGGAGATCCCTAGCAGCCAGTCCCCAGCTCCAGAGGAGCTCTTTTTGGTTTACGGGGTTTTGTTACGGACCCTGTAGTATTCCTATGCTTCCGTTGTGTAGTTTTAACCATGTATGCACGTTTTATTCGAAGGTATTGTATTTTTGAGTCCTATGTTGGACTTCGTTTGGTTTTGGCTTTGTTCCTGCCCCCTGGCAGTTCAGGTGAGTTCGGATTTTGGTTTTACGACGTATAGTCATTTATGTAGTTATATATGTGTGGATTGGAGGCCTGAGGCCCTTTAAACTGCGTGGTTGTGTTATATTATCTGTGTGTATGTGTAAATTGTCCGCCGAACAGGGTAGGTGCTGTCCGATTTTCTATTGGATCAGCGGCTCCTGGGTCTCGGGGCGTGACAATTTATTTTGGTATCAGAGCCAGGTTCAGATGCCTGTTTATGTTTCTCGGATTTGTCGGAGTTAAATCTGATACCTACTCGGTAGGTGTCGGAGCTCGGGTTAGATGAGTCTACCCGAGTACATTTCGGATTTTCGGAGTCGTTTCACGGCGTGATTTGGACCATGGGACCTGGCGCCGACGGGGCATCTCCAGGCAACAAGAGGTATATCTTCTGGACCTATCATACTTTTAGTATTCACTATTAGAGTTTGGATTGATTAGATTATTTCAGCATGGTGGAATAGTATATTCTTATTGGATGGATAGATATATGTAGACCTGGTTTTAGTTGGATTGGCATGTTGTCAATCTATCTTATTGTGATCGTTCATGTGAGCAATTTGTGACAGGTTGTAGAGGAGATCTTGGAGCAGAGAATGTTAATTCTCTGGTAGCACCGATTATTGAGTCGGAAAGTCACGGTCGAATAGGTCAACAACCTATTAGAGGTTAAGGATTTTGGTTTTCCTAGACCTTACTATTCATAGTACATGTATTAGCTATTATTAGCTAAGCGAGAACTAGAGTTGGCTACCGTGGTTGGCTCGATCAGTGTAGGATCGACTTATCCTGGTTCAAGAGTTTCAGATCTTTGGGTTATTCGTGCCTGGTTAGGTGACTTGGAAGGCATGTTTAGGGTACATGATGTACATTGATGTAGAAGAGTAGCATTAACTACGTGCTACCATCGTTAGTTGAAGAGGGATATATTTTATTCCATGGGGACTTTGACCATGGATCACCTGTACCTGGTTGATGACCTAGAAGGTATAGTTTGATAGGTGGCTTACGCTGATATGGAAAAGTGTGAAGCTAGTTGATTGATACCTACGAGTTACCGCGTGTACTTGGATCACCTGTACTTATGATTTGTGTTGAGACACATCACCTACGAGACTAGGCCACCACGGGGTGGAATATGTCGAGGATGACTTGTAGGGAACAAAGAATCACTTCGTGATTATATTGATATACTCTTGAGATGTAGTGTGTCTCTAGGTTATGGAATTGGACCTCAGGGGTTTCTGTACCTTGAGTGGAGGAACCGAAGAATATT
The DNA here is from genome assembly GCA_024364735.1 of Boesenbergia rotunda. Taxonomy (NCBI): domain Eukaryota; kingdom Viridiplantae; phylum Streptophyta; class Magnoliopsida; order Zingiberales; family Zingiberaceae; genus Boesenbergia; species Boesenbergia rotunda. The sequence continues at coordinate 42,482 of JAGFNQ010001099.1, forward strand.
GGGTTATATGGCGATGGTTGGTCGACTCGCGCACTGCTACGCGATTTTATGAGGAATTTTGACTTATAGATTGAGAGTTCGTGGTTAGATATCTCGATGGTACATCGGGATGTGTGATCCAACAGTGGTCCCAACAGTGGTATCAGAGCCGGTTGGTGTTCGACTTAATCAAATAATTGTTTTGTGGAAAACTTTGTCATGATCTCAATTTCAGAAAAAAATTTCAATTATGGAAACTTTCAAATTATAATAAATTTTAGATTTAGGAATTTCAAAGTTTGGAAATCGTCATGAAATTTCTCAAACGTTTGAAATTTTCTAGTTTCTGAAATTTTATAATAATTGTGAAAACTTCCCATCTTTGGAAACTTTCTAATTTTGGAAATTTTTCTATTTTAGAAATTTTCCAATTTTGGAAATATGTAAGTTTCCTTTGTACCAGAAACTTACAATTATTCTGAAAATCAATTTTCGAAATCTCGCAATTTTGGGCACTTTCTTTTAAGAAAGTCTAGACAAATTCATGGACAGTTAATTGACAATTAAATTTGAATTGGGTTTTAAATTGACAACAAAATTCTTTATTTTGGATTGAGCCTCGGGGAGCCGTCCAATTTAAAGTTAGTTGTTGTAATTTAATTTCCCAATTTTAATTGAAATTGTCATGTTTGATTGGATTGAGCCTCGGGGAGCCGTCCAATTGGATTTACAACACATTACTTTTCTTTGGGTATCTGAGCCTCGGGGAGCCACCCTTAGAAAATTAATTTGTTGTAATTAATTAAATCCATGAATAAAATATGTTTAAGAGGTGATGCTCTTACATATTGTTGTCTCCAAAATTAATTAGGAAAATGGTTTCCTATAGAGTTTCTTAAATGAGATTTTCATGAAAATAATATGTAGTTGAATTAAGGGATTTGTCTCTTAATTTAATAAGATTTGATTTAGAGAAATCAAAGTCTTGAACATATTATTTCTGAAATTAATTATGACAATTTAAGAAATTGTTTCCCAAAACAATTCCTTTAATTAAGTATGAAATGGAATTAGGAAATCCGGTTCCTAATTCAATTAATGAGACTTGATAACTTAAGTCACATACATACTTAATTAAGGAAATCGTTAGTCATGACATAATTTTATGTCATGAATGTGCTTAAAAGAGAATGAGACCCAAAACCCCTTACAAAATATTAAGGCCAACACCTTCCAATAATATGGTTAGAATCGGAGTTTTGTTTCTCGCTTGGGTTGATGGACACATCCATGCCCGACTTGAACCTCAACATGTTCAAACCATGGAATTAGTTTACGAATAATATAGTTGGAGTCAGAGGTCAATCATTAGTTTTGATTGTTGGACACATCCAAGCCTAACTAAGCGGTTGAATGAGCTCCAACCATATTAAAACTATTTCTTGATTAATGGGTCAGCCTTAAGCTTGGAGCATCGATTTGTTGTGCCACAGCCAAGGTCGATGTAAAGAGAGGTGCAGTTGGGTGCTATGTATATTGTTGCATACTTGTTAATGAGTTAACAACCCAATGTTTTATGCAAACATTCAATTAGTTGATAGCATAATGTGATAGTTACATATATGTGATGTGTAATCGGTATAATTACCTACCTTCATAGCTAAGAAGAACTTGATGGCCACAGCCATGGTTGTTCTTATCTATGGTTGGATATCAACCTATTTGGAGATGTTCCTACGATCTCCCGAATTGATAATAAGGGTGACTCAATTCGTAAAATAAATAGGATTTAATTTATGTATGTTGATACATTCTTTAATAAATCTTCTCACATAATCTCAATTTGTATTTCTAGGTTAATCACTCGATCATGTCTTCTCTGAATTTGCGTTTCATCTTGGACACCAACAAATTAACTGGGCCTAACTTCATAGACTGGCTTCGAAACCTGAGGATAGTCCTTAAGGCAGAGAAGATTGCTTATGTCCTTGAAGATCTACTTCCCTCAAATCCTCCAGCAGATGCAACTCCAGACCAATTGGTGGCCTATCAGAAACATGTGACCGATTCTGAACATGCAAGTTGCATCATGCTAGCCTCTATGGTACCTGAGCTGCAAAAGCAGCATGAGCATATGGATGCTTATACCATCATCTTCCATCTTAATGAGTTGTTTGAAGAGCAAGCGAGATCCGAAAGGTTCGAAGTCTCCAGACTCCTCTTCACAACTAAGATGCAAGAAGGCACTTCTGCCTCGCAGTTTGTGCTAAAGATGTTGGGGTACATTGAGCGACTGAACACACTCGGTTTTGCAATGGATCATGAACTAAGTATTGACTTAATTCTGAGTTGTTTGCCCAAAAGTTATTCGCAATTTGTGATGAACTATCGGATGAACAAGCTGGAAACTACCATTCCTGAGTTAGTCAACCTGCTGAGGTCTGTAGAGCCTTCTGTAAAGCAGGAACAAAAGGCAGTTCTGTTAGTTGGTTCCTCGAAGAAAGGTTCTAAGAGGAAGGCCAAAGAACAGAATAAGGGAAAGAAGAAAAAGGCTAAAAAGACTGAAAAGAAACCAAAATGCACTTGCCATCATTGTGGCAAGGAGGGTCACTGGCGAAGAAATTGCAAGGTTTATCTTGAGTCCTTGAAGAAGAAGGCATCCGATGCCCCGTCCTCTTCAGGTATCTTCGTTATTGAATGTCACTCTATTTCCTCAAATACCTGGGTACCTGATACTGGGTGTAGCTCACATATATGTAATGACATACAGGGGCTAAGGAATAGAAGAAGACTCGTCAAGGGAGAAGCAGATTTGCGAGTTGGAAATGGAGCAAGGATTGCTGCTGTTGCCATCGGAACATATTTGCTAAAGCTCCCGACTGGACGCATCTTAGAATTGGATAATTGTTATTTCGTTCCTTCGTTAATAAAGAACATTGTATCTATTTCATGTTTGAATGAAAAGGGTTATCATTTAACTTTTAGTAACAATTGTTGTTACATAACATTAAATGACGTTCTTTATGGGAATGGAACTTTGTGCAATGGCATCTACACGTTATATTTATCCAGTGACGTTTTCAATATCGAAGTTAGCAACAAACGTGCTCGAATAGATAATCGAATAGACTCCTACACTTGGCATTGTCGTCTTGGCCATGTATGTAAGAAACGCATGACCGAATTGCACCGATGTGGAATTTTGGAATCATTTGAACCCGATTCATTTGATACATGCGAATCGTGCTTAAAAGGCAAGATGACCAAATTACCCTTTACAGGAAAAGGTAATCTAGTGGGAGAATTGCTTGGTCTAATACATACTGATGTATGTGGACAAATGTCAACTCTTGCACAAGGAGGCTATAGCTACTTCATCACCTTTATCGATGATCACTCACAATTCGGGTACGTGTTCTTGATGAAACACAAATCTGAAGCCTTTGAGAAATTCAAAGAGTTCAGAAATGAAGTAGAGAAACAGCTTGGCAAAAGTATTAAAATCCTTCGATCCGATCGGGGTGGTGAATACTTATGTCAAGAGTTTCAAGATTATCTAAGGGACAATGGGATATTATCCCAATGGACTCCGCCATATACACCACAGCATAATGGTGTATCTGAGAGGCGAAACCGAACCTTGATGGACATGGTTAGGTCGATGATGAATCATGCAACTCTTCCAAAATCCTTTTGGGGTTATGCACTTAAGACAGCTGTTTATTTATTAAACAGAGTCCCGACCAAGGTAGTCTCTACTACTCCATATGAGATTTGGAATAGTAAGAAATCTCACTTAACTCACCTTAAGATATGGGGTTGTCCTGCTTATGTGAAGCGGACTGTATCAGACAAATTGGATGCTAAGTCTGATAAGTGTCTATTTATTGGATACCCTAAGGAAACGAAGGGTTACCAATTCTATCATCCCTTGGAACAAAAGGTGTTTGTTTCAAGGCATGCTGTATTTCTGGAAAGAGAATTTCTTTTACAAGAAAACAGTGGGAGTGGCATTGAACTTGATGAAGTTCAAGAAACTCCAATAGACATTACAGAGACACCTAGTCTAGACCCACAACCAATACCTCATAATGATGAGCTATCAGTTGAACCTAAAACTACACCACCTCTTCGTAGATCTGATAGGACACGCAATATTCCAGAGAGATACGGATTTCTCATAAGTGAATCGAACGACGTGCTACTCATAAGCGATGACGAACCTATCAGTTATGAAGAAGTTCTGAAATGTTCAGAAAGGGACAAATGGCTTGAAGCCATGAAGTCGGAAATGGATTCCATGTACGAAAACCAAGTATAGGACTTGGTTAACCCACCTGAAGGGATTAAGCCCATAGGGTGCAAGTGGTTTTCAAGAAGAAAACCGACATGGATGGTAATTATGCTTAAATCCATTCGGATGCTCCTAGCCATAGCAGCTCATTATGATTATGAGATATGGCAAATAGATGTGGAAATAACTTTCCTTAATGGAAACCTGCTTGAGGATGTATACAGGATACAACCTGAAGGTTTCACATCGGTTGATAAAACCAAAGTATGCAAGCTTCGATGATCCATATATGGACTGAAGCAAGCATCTAGGAGCTGGAACATCCGTTTTGATGAGACAATCAAAGAGTTTGATTTCTCACAAAATCCTGACGAACTTTGTGTGTACAAGAAGGTTAGTGGGAGTGCAGTCGTATTCCTAGTATTATATGTCGATGACATATTACTTATAGGAAACGATATATCAATCTTACAGACAGTTAAAATTTGGTTATCCAAAACTTTCTCCATGAAAGACCTGGGAGAAGCAACCTATATCCTTGGGATTAGAATCTATAGAGATAGATCAAAACGGTTGCTTGGTCTTTCGCAGTCTACATATATAGACCGAATGCTAAAAGGGTTTAGCATGTCAGAATCCAAGAAAGGTTACATTCCCATCAGGCATGGGTCAACCTTTCAAAGTCTATGTGTCCGCGCACAGAAGACGAGAGGATTTGCATGAATAAGATTCCTTATGCATCCGCGATAAGATCTATCATGTATGCTATGTTATGTACAAGGCCCGATGTATCGTATGCTTTGAGCGTCACAAGCAGATACCAGTCGGATCCAGGAATGGATCATTGGGCGGCTGTCAAGACAATCCTTAAGTACTTAAGAAGAACTAAGGATGTGTTCCTAATATATGGAGAAGGAGATATGGTAATACGTGGGTATACAGATGCCAGTTTCCAGACAGATAAGGATGACTCCAAATCCCAGTCTGGATACGTATTTACTTTGAATGGAGGCGCAATAAGTTGGAAAAATTCCAAACAAGACATCGTAGCGGATTATACCACGGAAGCAGTTTGGATCAAGAAGTTTGTCTCGAAACTTGATGAGGTTCCAACCATTGATGAAGCAGTGCCGGTTTACTGCGACAACATTGGAGCTATTGCACAAGCAAAGGAACCAAGGTCTCATCAGCGATCCAAACACGTGCTTCGCCGCTATCATCTGATCAGAGAGATTATAAGTAGGAATGACATACAAATTGAGAGAGTTCCCACTGAAAGGAATATAGCGGATCCTTTAACTAAGGCCTTGCCTCAAAGCAAGTTTGAGGGTCATGTTAGAGCCTGTGGTATTGGATACCGTAGCGATTGGCATTAGGCCAAGTGGGAGTTTGTTAGTGATATGAGAGAAGTGTCCTAAGGCAATCGCCTTATGATTGTAAAACATTTATATTAATAAATGATAATTCACTATTTGAGTATACATGCTTGTGTATTTGATTGGGATCTTAAACTCATCTACTGAATGTCCGCAATACAATCACAGCATAAGAGAATTTGTGATGAGATCACAACTAGTGATTATCTCTAAATGCGCAATGTGAAGTATTGAAATATCCCTAGTCGATGAATTGATAAAACGGACACTATCAATTCTGTTGAGACTAGCATGGGTTATTCTCTAATCAGCTGATTCTCACTGGCTGGTGACATTGGGATGTCCGGAGATAAACATGGATGCTAGTTAAGGGAACTAGTTCATTGGAGTGACTAGCTGTAAGACTTCATATGGAATCTACATTAGATATGTCAATGAAGTTCTTACTGCGCTTAAGTGCGATGTTCCTTTGACTTGCGGTGTTCAAGTCATCTTGGTCATGGAGACTTATACTTTGACATCTTAAGCAAGCATCTCCAAGGAGGTGTGGACCCAGGATGATCGGGTATAAGCCGAAGTGCCTGAAGATGTTTGAACAGCCTACAAAGGATTCACCACTCCTTGCGAGGAGATGTATACCCAGGCCTATCGTCGGATTGTTACTCAAGCCTCTAGCCAGAGCATATCATGTTAGAGTGAGAGTCTCTTAAATACATGAGAGTAATTAGAATCCAAAGGACGAGAAAGACTACTTGGGCTAGGTGTGACGTAGTCAGCCTAGTGGGGACTGACACCATAGACCATGTCCTGAACCAAGTGGGTATAAGATGGTGAAGGGAATGGGGCACGATTCATTATAGCTGCTGAAGGGTTTCAGAATTTTTCTGAGGTCAACCGTTGATCTTTCGATTAATTGGGGATCATGATGTACTACTAGGTGCCACTCATGATCGTTCTATAATTGGTTAATTATAGACGGCCAACATAAATCGAAAGCCTATTTAGTCACACGCACTACGAGTAATCCGAGGGATTTAAAACGAGTTGAAAATTGGATTTTCCAATCAAGAAGATTGGTTTGGAGCCAAAATAAGTCGAATCTGAATTTTTCAGAGACGCATCGGAAGCGTAAAATGGCTAAGTCTTTGAAGACTTAATAGATGAATTAAATGAGTTTAATTCATTGGGGCGTGACCTGATAGGCCGGCCAAAGAGGGTCCCCACCTTCTTTGCTTGACCGGCCACAACAAAGGGAGGAATCAATTGTTTGGTTCAATTTATAAATAAATCAAGTGTGATTTGTTTTATAAAATTATGGATGATATAAATTTTTATATAAACCAAGGTTTGGTTTATTTTTCATGGAAATTAAAATGAACCATGGATTGGTTTATTTTATTTTATAAAATCAATCATGGATTGATTTACCATGATAAAGAAATTTATATAAGAAATTTATTTCATTGAAATTAAAATGAACCATGGATTGGTTTATTTATTTTATAAAATCAATCATGGATTGATATACCATGATAAAGAAATTTATATAAAGAAATTTATATGATAAATTTTTTATGAAAATTTATTCCATAAGAAAAAAGAGACTTGGTTGATTTTATCATGAATTAAAATATGATTTTAACCATGATATAAAATCAAGACTTGGCATGATGGAGTAAGTCATAGAAAATTTATATGATAAATTTCTTATGAAAATTTATTCCATAAGAAAAAAGAGACTTGGCGGTTGAGAGACTACTATATAAAGGACCCAAGGCAAGGCTTGGAAATCATTCGAAATCAATCAAAGTATTCTTGCTTGGGCTCTCTCCCTCTCCTCCCTTCTTCCTCTTGGCCGGCCACCCCCTTTCTTCTTGCCGTGAGCACAAGGAGAAGCACCGAGGCGACGAAGTTCTTGCGTTGGGACGATCTTCCTCTTCGACCATCATCACCTTGGGATTGGGCGCAAGTCATCTTCCTCCTTCTCGCCGGAATTGTGATTCCGGCCAACCTTGGTGGTGAGTTTTTCCGATATGATTACTTCTCTCTTGGTTTATTGTCGCATTCTCGGAGAATCTAGTAGTTCTTGAGAACACGAAACTTGTGGCTTTGCGAAGTCATCCCGAAGATACTCGGTGTGAACGCGAATAGAGGCGGAGCTTCGGAGGGACGCTTACGGTTGGATCTCGTCCCTCCCTTCGAGTTACGCGAGGTAATACGTAAATTAGTTTACGTTTCTGCAAAATTTTAAATATATGATCATGTCTACACAAGATAAGGTTGCATGCTTAGATGTGTGGTTAAATAATTTGTGAAATTATTTATGCTAAACCTTCCGCTGCACGTAATTAGTTTTAAAATTACGAACCCGCATCCATGTCAACATGCACCCGGACCCAACACAATGAACCCAGGGGCCAATCGGCTATCAACCTCTGAATCCTACTAAGGTTAATATGACAAAGCCTAAGGTGCCAAAGATATGTCTGATTCATCTTAAAAGGCTCCTTTCTCTTATTCAAGTTAGATGATGAGCTATTTATTTTAGTGTGCATCGTGGGAGTTATTGGTTCTAGAGTATACAGATTGTCAACCATTGTACACGAACAGATAATCTCTCGGTTTCTCTTAATAACAACTTTATTACTAAAAGCAACAGAATATCCATCCTTTATTAACTTAGAAACCAAAATCAAATTCTTTCTATATGAGGGTACAAAAAGACAATCTCTCAAAACTAATACTTTATTTCTCTCAAAAGATAAATAGAAAACTCTCACTGCAACTGCTGCCACCTTTGTAGCATCGCCCATGTAGACCACTATTTTTTCATCCGCTAGCCGTCAGGTTTCCTGGAACCCCTGCAGAGTATTGCAGACATGGTCAGTGGCTCTCGTATCTACACACCAGGTACTGGTAGATAGCACCGCTAAACATGTTTCAACGACTAAGGCTGAAGAAATACCATTGCTTTGACGACGGGGACAGTCCGCCTTCCAGTGCCCAGTTTGCTTGCACGTGAAGCACTTGCCTTTCGGCTTCTTCACACCAGTCCGGGGTCCTTGCAATGTTGCTGCCTTCTTGAACCCTCCTCGTTTCTTCTTTTTCATGCTCTTTGGCTCAGAAGAAGTACTTGCGATGTTGCTGCCTTCTTGAACCCTCCTCGTTTCTTCTTTTTCCTACCCTTTGGCTCAGAAGAAGAAACCCTTTGAGTCACTAAGGCATGTGAGTTTTGACGAAAGAGGGCCTCTGCCGCTTGGAGATCTCCTAGTAGTTCACCCAACATATAATCCCTTTTGTTCATATTATAGTTGAGCCTGAACTGCTCAAAACTCCTTGGCAAAGACTGTAGTATAATATCGACCTGGGATTCCCCATCGATCTATGCTCCCAGTACCTCAATCTCATTGAGGTGAGCCATCATCTTTAGGACATGATCCCTTACGGGTGTCCCTTCGACCATAGTGGTCGACATCAGACTCTTCATCGCGATTTGCCTAGCAGCTCCACCTTGGTGCCCGAAGAGATCTTTGAGGTTCAACATCATGTCACTAGCAGTGGCCATGACCTGATGCTGATGTTGCAACACATTCTGTAAAATACGGCGATTCGAAAATCCAGACCAGAAAATTTTTCAGGATTTTTTTTGAATTTGTAGAAATATTTATAGAGAGGATTGGGGTTGGTTTTGAATTATTTAAGGAAAAGTTGGATTTTCGGAATATATATATATATATATATATATATATATATATATATATATATATATATATATATATATAAGGAAAGGGTTTTAATTATATATTTAATAACCTCTCTTCTCTCCTGTGCCCTAAACCTCACGCCCGATCCTTTTCTTCCTCCCCTCGCGAAGCCGCAGCCAGTGCCGACACGCTTTCTCCCTTCTTCCCCCCTTCGCGTGCCCTAGCCACGGCGTTTCCCCGACGCCTTCTTCTTCCCTCTTCTCCTTTGTGACACCGCCTTGCCTTGCCGGAGTGCGACGCTGTCACCGCCGACCACCACCTCACAGCCGCTGTCTCTTCAGGTGAAGCCAAGAGATGGTGAAGTCCACTTCCGGCGATCTTCGCTCACACCCTCTCCCCATGCGACGACGGGTGTATTTGGGAGTACTCGGCTTCCTTGCGATTGTATTGCATTTCCCTCACTTCAAAACAATCTCCGAGCACGCGAGCAGGCCGTTGATGATCTCTCGGAGGTAAGCCTCGATTCTTTCTGTGTGGTAGCGGTTCTTCTCGGAGATTTGTCTGATGCACCTCGGTTTCGCAGGGGTTCTCATCATCGCCGATGATTATAAGGCTAGTTTTGTGCCGTTTGAGTTTCCTGTGTTGAGGGATAGGGTAGGGATCAAGGATTGCTGCCGAGGAATCTATTTTGTTGGTGGAAGCCGAATCCATTGATCTGGGTAAGAATCGGTCCTTTAGTTTTTGATCTTGGTTGATATTGTGATGTTTTTGGCTTGAATCTGTTAAGAGAAGTATAGTTATGTTTCACAATTCAATATTTTGATTGAGATTAAAGTGGTTTGGTTGGACAATTTCGTTTCAGGTATGGAATTGGACTTCGGTTCTGTTTTGGATTTGGAGATCTCTTTGAGTTTTTAATTTTACCATGGGCTTGGTTTTAGGGTTTGGGTTTCCCTACAGTGTGGTATCATGAGTTCCTTGAGTTACTCTTATGCTACTATGGGGTTGTTTAGTCAACTTTGGGTGAAGTTACTCATTTAGGTGGGGTGCTGCCATTTTGGTATTGATTGTAGACAGGATCGGAATGTGGTTTACTAACGCAATCTATTGGTGTTCCTATCAATTTGTTTTGATCAAGGCACGTGTGCTTGTGTGAGCATGTAGTTTGTTGTTATGTAGCATTTTTGAGCTTGCAATTGGATTCGTGAAGCTTACTTCAATTTCTAGCAGTAGTGGGAATTCTGTTGTTGGGTGTTTGGAATCTTGACCTATAACTCTTGGAGGAAGATTATGCTCTGCTTTGGGGGTATCTACTACGGTCAAAGGTTTAGGTTTGATTATTGGTGATTAGATTCATTGTTGGATGAAATGTAGCTAGATTCTGGAATTATGTAGTAGGGATCTTTCATTTAGTTTCTTTGGGTATGTAGTTGCCTCTTGTCATGTATACCTATAATCTTGGTAGATTGGAGCAATTAAGAGCTAATCATTTAATTAGGATAAATTAAATGAAACGGGATAATTGGAACGATCCTAATAATTGAGATAACTCGTTTAGCTATAATTTATATATTATTGTAGCTAAACATTATGCCTTTGCTACAGGGCACTGACTTGCTTTCAAACTTTTGGATCGGAGGTTCTCATTTGATACGGACTTCTGCTCCTTGGAGGCGGGTACCCTTTGACTTATCTTTATGATATTGTCATCTTATTATGCATAGACTGTTATAGATAGCAGTAAGATCATACGCTATCCCTGTTTATTATGCCTGTTCTAGATACTTGTTATTTATCCCTGGTTATTATGCCTATTCTGAATACTTGTTATTTATCCCTGGTTATTATGCCTGTTCTGGATACTTGTCAGTTATCCCTGTTTATTATGCCTGTCCTGGATATCTGTGGTTTATCCCTGTGTTATTATGCTGTTAGTTCCATACAGTCTCAGGTATTGTCATATCTATATGTCTGCTTAGAGATCGTGTTGTATCTCCTGCCTTTGACCTTGAGGGATCTATAGTTTCCAGTCAGTATACCTTGTAGGTTACCTGTATTTCCTGTTATAGGATCTCAGACTGAGACTTAGTATACTGAGGACTTGGTAAGGGGGGTATGTGTATCTATCATACACCATCCTTGCATTGTTGCATGCCGGCGATCAGCGACTCCCTTGTGGTTGAGGCTAATCGTCTTCCGGCACATGATATGCACACACGGCCACTCATGGGTTAGTGGATACCGCTGGGTGTGTGCATTTGCTCTGTATTGCTCCGTTCGTCCGCTCAGGGGTAGTGGTTTCGGAGCGTGGTAGCAAGCAGGGATCCCTTCTCTACCCATAGACCAGAGAAGATGAGAGAGATATCTCCCCCATATATACATGGGGCGGAGCGATAGCTCCACCAGCATCCTGTCCACTCGGTCACTCAGGAGCAGTGATGGCAGAGTGCTGACAGTGTCACGGCTCTACCCACTCGGCCGACACAGTATCGCCTGTCTCGGTGGCTTGATTGGAGTTAGGGGGTGACCATGGCATTGCACCATGTGCATATTTTGCATCGTGCATTGTTTGCTGCACTTGATTGCTGCACTTATTTGACATGCGTATTCTGGAGACTTGTTATCTGAGATTATATGTCTATTGATATTCCCTTGGTACTTATACCCTCTTGTTCAGGTTAGATGGTTTCTGGTATGTATATACCTCAGTATTTTCAGTACCAGTATTTCCCTATTGTTGATATGAGACCGTATTAGCGGAACTCTTATTGTATTATAACTTTCTATGCATAACTGTTGGGTATTCGCTGAGCTATGGACTCACCCCGTTGTCATACATTTTATTTCAGGTTGATGCCTGCCAGGAGATCCCTAGCAGCCAGTCCCCAGCTCCAGAGGAGCTCTGCTTGGTTTTATATTTACGTTGTTTTGCTTATGGACCCTGTAGTATTTCCTATGCTTCCGTTGCTATGTTTTGAGACATGTATCTCTGTTTTATTCGATGGTATTGTACTTTTGAGTCCTATGTTGGACTTCACTTGGTTTTGGTTTTGTTCCTGTCCCCCCCCCCTCGGCAGCTCAGGTGAGTTCGGATTTTGGTTTTACGACGTATAGTCATATATGCAATTATGTCTGTGTGGATTTGAGGCCTGAGGCCCTTTAAACTACGTGGTTGTGCAAATATATATATATTGTGTGCTGTTGTATCTTGTGTGTGTATGTAAATTGTCCGCCGGACAGGGGAGGTGCTGTCCGATTCTCTATTGGATCAGCAGCTCCTGGGTCTCGGGGCGTGACAATTTATTTTGGTATCAGAGCTCAGGTTGCGAGATACCTCGGGTATTTGCGGATTTTTCGGTGTTTCTCTGATACCAATTTATTTTGGTATCAGAGCTCAGGTTGACGGATACCGTGAGGACTTGTGTAACGCCCGCCCTTATATCTACTCTCGGGGTGAGGTTACGTACATTCAATCATATAGTAATATTTTTTTTCTATCTTCTTTCTAGCATGACATTAAAACCACAATGCAAGGGCTAAGGACTAAGCATGCTTGTTTAACTATCAAAGTCATTCTATAACATGATAAGTTCACTAGTAATGTAACTCATAGCATAATCAAGTATAAGAGACCTCCAAGGTAAACACTATCATGCCATGTCAATCCTAATCACTAACACTTATTGTTAAGGGAACATAAACATAAACATAAATATGTAGATATAGAAGTCTTTCTTTCCCGAGCCACCACCCCACACATCTTCAGCCTTCCTGCCTCTTCCTTTAGTTCATGTGTTCCTTACCTTTATCTGCAGCATAAGACAACACATAACTATTAAGCATAAAAGCTTAGTAAGCATCCGGTCCTACTCGCAAAATCCATACGAAAGCATACAGCATGTGTACATAACAAGACATAAGCATGAGTTCATCATAGCATACTAAACATCAAGTTTCTAAGCATGCAACATATAGAATTTTAAGCATACCTACCACATGCAATAAATGTTTTTCAAAACAGTTACATAATGGTATTACTTAAAAATACATCTATATCATATCGGGCCTTGTTGTGTACCAATTATCGCGTGGAACTATTGCGCGTTCCCTAATGAATTGGGGTAGCGAGCCACCAATTAATTAGAGCAGGACCCTTCCGTCCTACTGGAGCCTTGACCTTACGTTAACATGCACCCCGGATTTGTTTAACGACCCCCTTACGAGTCGGGTACACAACTTCAAAAGTAAAATACTTATCATGCTTTTACATATATGCTAAGGAGTACTCCAAATCACTCTTACAGGACACACCACTCTTCAAGGGTGCTCATGATCCCGGAGGGACACACCACACAACATAAGGGGTGCTCTTGATCCCATACTTAGTAGAGTATCCGTTCAAGCATTTTAACATATCACATGCAATTTCATAAGTGTGCCCCATGGGCTATAAGGCATGTTCATACATACATCATATTTCGTATATGCATTTATACATATCATATTTCATACATGTTCATACATACATCATATTTCATACATGCATATACCTATATCATACTAAACATAATCATGTCCCGTAGGGTAGTTTCACCTTCACATACAATTCATGCAACATATTAAACATAAAGCACATCATGAGATAATTATGCAACCCTAGACCCTAGTCCTTCTAGGGTTGGCCGAAACTCAAGGGTAGGGGAAAATTAGGGTTTGAACTAAATATTCATACAGACATTCATACAAACATCTTGTATACACTATTCTTACCATACATTAAACATGGATATATTATAGGATAATTCAACTCTCACTAACCCAATTTTCTATGACTTGGCCGAAACCCATCCAAGCCCTAAACCCTAGTTTTTGTTATCACAAAATGAAGGGACACATCATATAGGTATACCCTAAGTTCCAAGGGGTCTTCACATGCATCAAAGGGTAACCAAGGTCTCCTCTTGGGTGTTGGCCGAAACCTACACAAAGGTATAACCCTAGATTTTGTTCACAATATTTTGAATGAACCACATATACATATACCCTAAGTTCCAAGGGCCTACTCATGTAATAAAAGGAAACCAAGGCCTTCCCCTAAGGGGGTGGCCGAAACATACAAGGGGTGTAACCCTAGTTTTTCATCCTTTTTGTTCATACCATCATGAAGAAATCAATATACATATCTACTCTAAGTCTCAAAGGTCTTCTCATGTATCAAGGAGAGAACCAAGCCTTCCCCTAAGGGGGTGGACGAAACATGCTTAGGGAAAAAGTCCCCATTTTCTAAACAATCAAGGAGACAACGCATACGATAACCATTACACTGCAGGCGAGGGGATACTTACATCCTTTCGCTTGAATTTCTTCTTCTCTTAAAATCTTAGGGTACCCTTGAAGAAGAAGAAGATGAGAGTTTCCCTTGTAGTCTTCTCTAGCAACCTTGGCCCTAGTAGAGGGCAAGAACCTTCAATGGGTTCCTTTCTCCTTCCAATTCCCTAGGGTTAAAACCCTAGGGTTCACTTTTTTTTCGAAAATGAAAGGGAAGAAGAAGAAGGGGATTTCGGTGATGAGAGGGAGGAAGAAGAAGAAGAAGAGGAAGTTATTCCAACTTTCCTTTCCCTTATTTATACTTTTCTCATGAAGAGACATGTCTCTTCGCTTCCCTCGATTCAACAAGAATGTTTCTTATTCTCTCTACAAGAAACATTGCTTGGTTCATTGGTTATGACATGGTGAGTGCAACTAGGAGGTTCAAGGTTTAATCCTTGCTTCCTCCTTTCTACCTCTTCTTTTTTATCACAATTTGCACTAATCCATATCAAAGCCTATTAAGCCAAGCCCATCATGAAATTTCATAATATTTCATGAATCCATAATTTTTCATAATATTAATAATATTTCATGAACTTCATACTATTTCATATTCATGAATTCATAATATTTCCTAATATTCGATGATAATATTTCATGAATTTCATAATATTTCATATTCATGAATTCATAATATCTTCTAATATCCATGATAATATTTCATGAATTTCATAATATTTCATGTTCATGAATTCATAATATTTTCTAATATCCATGATAATATTTCATGAATTTCATAATATTTCATGTTCATGAATTCATAATATTTCCTGATATCCATAATACTATTTCATGAATTTCATGATATTTCATAACATTCTATATGGGAAAATTTTGGGGCGTTACAATCCTCCATACCTTATAAAAAGTTCGTCCCGAACATTAAAATAATTCCGGATACTTTAATCGTATTGCCTCCTCTCGTTCCCATGTGGCTTCTTCGAATTGTTCATTCCGCCACAGAACCTTTACTAAGGGTACTTCCTTGTTCCTTAGGTTTTTGACTTCCCGATCTAAGATCTGTATAGGTCGGCGTTCGGAACTTAAGTTCTCTTGATCTTGTACTGGTTGGGGCTCTATCATCTGATTCACATCAGAGGTACATTTCCTGAGCATTGATACGTGGAAGACATTGTCGATGGCCGACATTTCTGGCGGTAACCCCAGTTCGTAGGCCACTTTGCCTACCCGTCTCAGAATTTGATACGGTCCCACATATCTCGGACTCAGCTTCCCTTTCTTTCTGAATCTCATCACCCCTTTCATAGGGGCCACTTTCAGGAATACTGAATCCCCAACCTCAAACTCTAATGGTCTGCGTCGCTTGTCAGCGTAGCTTTTCTGCTGACTCTGAGCAGTCTCTATCCTCTGGCGAATATTCTTTATAGCCTGAGTGGTTTCATCTATAATATCAGTCTGGAGTCCCATCTCCTTCTTTTCACCACTCTCAAGCCAACATATAGGAGATCTGCATTTTCTTCCGTACAGCGCTTCGTACGGTGCCATCCCGATAGTAGCCTGATAACTGTTGTTATAAGCAAACTCTGCCAGGCTCAGGTATCGACACCAGCTTCCCTTGAAATCCAAGGCACAAGCTCGCAACATGTCCTCTAATATCTGATTTACTCTTTCAGTCTGCCCGTCAGTCTGGGGGTGAAAGGCAGTACTAAATTTCAGCTTCGTGCTAAGAGCCTTCTGCACGTGTCCCCAAAAATCTGAAGTGAATCGACCATCCCTATCAGAGATAATGGTCTTGGGAACCCCGTGCAGTCGGATAATTTCCTTGACATACAGTTGAGCCAACTGCTCTACTGAATAGGTCATCCTGATAGCCAGAAAATGGGCAGACTTGGTGATACTGTCCACTATAACCCATATACCATCATATCCATTCGTCGTTCTAGGCAGCCCAGAGATGAAATCCATGGAGATGTCTTCCCATTTCCACTCGGGGATAGATAGGGGTTGCAAAACCCCTCCAGGCCTCTGGTGTTCTGCTTTGACCCTCTGGCAGGTCAAACACATACTGACATAGCGAGCTACATCCCGCTTCATACCGGACCACCAAAATTTGCTCTTCAAATCTTGATACATCTTGGTAGACCCAGGATGCATTGCATAAGGTGTTCCGTGAGCTTCTTCCAGAATTCTTGTCCGCAAGTCAGAGTCGTCGGGAACACATAATCGATCCCGCGGATATAAGACTCCGCTGTCTGAAATCCAAAATCCATCGTCCTTGCCTTCGAGAATCTCTTGCTTGATTCTCTGAAGACTCGGATCCTGATTCTGCTTTTCCAGAATGTCACCGAATAATGTCGGCGCAATCATCAGGGTGGACAACTGTCCTGATATGATTTCAATCCCATAATTCATAATTTCTTCCCCTAAGGGTTGTGACAAAGCTGACAAAGACATTAAAGCAGCACATGATTTTCTACTGAGAGCATCGGCTACCTTGTTGGCTTTTCCCGGATGGTACAGGATCTCACAATCATAATCCTTGACCAATTCGAGCCATCTGCGCTGTCTCATATTCAGATCTTTCTGGGTGAAGAAATACCGCAGACTCTGGTGATCTGTATAAACTTTACACTGAGTTCCATATAGGTAGTGCCTCCATATTCTCAGCGCAAAGACTACTGCTGCTAACTCTAAGTCATGGGTAGGGTAGTTTCTTTCATGTTCCTTCAGTTGCCTAGAGGCATAGGCAATTAACTTCCCATTTTGCATGAGCACAGCTCCGAGTCCATGTTTGGATGTGTCGCTGTACATATCGAAACCCATATCGCTCTCGGGAAGAGTCAATATTGGAGCGCTAGTCAGCCTCCTTTTCAGTTCAGTAAAGCTCTTCTCACATTCCTCGGTCCATACATATTTCTTGTCCTTCATTGTAAGAGCTGTCATAGGGGCTACAATCCGAGAGAAATTCTCTACGAATTTTCTGTAATAGCCTGCTAGTCCGAGGAAACTTCGGATTTCACTATCATTCTTGGGTCTAGTCCAGTTACTCACAGCTTCAATTTTAATTGGGTCCACCATTACTCCTTCCTTGGAGATAACATGTCCCAAGAATGATACTTGATCGAGCCAGAACTCGCATTTGGAAAATTTAGCATACAGTTGTTCCTTCTGAAGAATCTGTAGTACTATACTCAGGTGTTCAACATGTTCTTCGGGAGTTCTCGAATATATAAGGATATCGTCGATAAAGACGATCACAAATCTGTCGAGGAATGCCGAGAATACCCGATTCATTAAATCCATAAACATAGCTGGCGCATTGGTAACTCCAAATGGCATAACTACGAACTCATAATGTCCGTATCTGGTTTGGAAAGCCGTCTTCGGTATATCCTCCTTTTTCACCCTAACTTGATGATAACCAGATCTCAGGTCAATCTTAGAGAATACCGTGGCTCCCTTCAGTTGATCGAACAGGTCATCTATCCTGGGTAAAGGGTACCTGTTCTTGATAGTCACGTTATTCAATGCCCGATAGTCGATACACATTCGCATCGACCCATCCTTCTTTTTCACGAACAATACGGGAGCTCCCCAGGGAGAATGACTAGGGCGGATGAGTCCCTTGTCAAGCAGCTCCTGTAACTGTCCCTGTAATTCCTTTAATTCCGTTGGCGCCATCCGGTATGGTGCCTTAGAAATGGGGTTAGTACCAGGTACCAACTCAATTGCAAATTCAATATCTCTTTCAGGTGCTAACCCTGGTAAGTCATCGGGAAATACCTTTGGGTAATTGCATACGACTTTGATGTCTTCTAGCTTCGGGCCCTCTGTAGGACTGGTATCAACCACATGAGCTAGAAATCCAGAGCATCCCTTTTCTAACATCTTCCTTGCTTTCAGAGCTAACAAGAATTTACTTGTCCTCTTCCTCGGCTCTCCGAGAAATTCGAACGGAATTTCCGCCTCAGGTCGGAAGATAACACTTCGTTTCCGGCACTCAATGGAGGCGCCATATTTGTTCAAGAAATCCATGCCCAATATCACATCATAATCTGACATATCAAGCACTATCAGATCGTAGTAGAGTTCCCAATCTGCGATCCTGATTGGTGCGGCCTGTAGCATTTGGGTAGAGGGCATCACCTCACTCGAGGGCAGTGTTGTCAGAAATTTGCAGTCTAAATCTTGCAGTGACATATCCTTTCTTTTGGCATATTGCATAGAGATAAACGAATGTGTTGCCCCGGTGTCAAATAAAGCAATAGCATACTGACTGTAAATAAATATCTGACCTGTGACTGTAACGCCCGCTTTTTTTTTTCTTTGACCACCATAAAGCGGCGTTACATTAACATACTTAGGGCATGTAGACATCATAACGCAGCGGAAAACTTTAAACTTACACCTACATGCACTTTCTATCATTCCTAGCATCATAACATACTTAGCATCATGTCATACTTAGCATCATGTTATACTTTAGCTTTCTGTCATACTTTAGCATCGTATCATAGAGTCATAGTCATATTCAAGTACTCAGTAGTAAAGGTAAAGTTCCATCATAAGGCAAGCAAACATATGGTCTCTTGGCCAAGTCACTATCACACACATTCTGCAAAGCCCTCCTGCTGCTTCCTTACTGTTCCTTTGCGTGATTTGCGGTATAAGAAAATAAAACTATAAGCACACAGGCTTAGTAAGACTCTTTCCTACTCACTAAAACCGTCCGTCACTTAATCATAAACATATGAAACATTAGCACTCTTAGCGCTTTACTTAGAACATCATCCCTAGCATCACTTAGCATTCATTTGACATGTCATGGGCATAGCTTCACCCCATTCATAGCATGACATAAACATAACCATAAACATTCAGGTATGGCATAATTATTGACATAACATAAACATCGTACACAATCATAGCATGGCATAATACTTGATATAGACATAAATAAAATCATGGCATAAATCTAATTACAATCATGGCATCCCACACTAGCATGAGCATGAACAAAATAATGGCATTCTAACGTAACATAAACATAATTAAACCATGGCATCCTAAACTAACATAAACATCAATAAACTCATGGCATCCTAACCTAGCATACACATAATTAAAGTATGGCATTCTAAACTAGCATAAAATCATGGCATCCTAAACTAACATAAACATAGATAAAATCATGGCATCCTAAACTATCATAAACATAATTAAAGCATGGCGTTCTAAACTAGCATCAAATCATGGCATAAACATAAATAACATCATGGCATAAACCTAAATAATATCATGGCATAAGCTTAAATAATATCATGGCATAAACATAAATAAAATCATGGCATAAACATAAATAAAATCATGGCATAAACATAAATAAAATCATGACATAAACCTAAATAAAATTATGGCATAAACATAAATAAAATCATGGCATAAACATAAATAAAATCATGGCATAAACATAAATAAAATCATGGCATAAACATAAATAAAATCATGGCATAAACATAAATAAAATCATGGCATGAACATATCTTCATAATATACTTTTCGTAAACAAACTTTTCATAACATGATGCATAACATGAATGGATGCATGTGGCAATCGTGCATATATATATATATATAAGGATGCTTAATCTTGAAAACATGCTTTTAACATAATCATAACTTTCATTGGGCCCTGGCTTGTACCACATTCATTCATCATATGCGCGCATCCCTAAGTAAATACGAGGTAGCTAATCTCGACCTACTAGGGTAAGGACAGCTTCATCGGTAGTCCCGAACCGTAAGGACAGCATCATCGGTAGTCCCGAACCGTGGACAGCATCATCGGTAGTCCAGAACCGTGGACCTTACTTAGGTCCGGTACAAGCCCATAAAATAAAATAAATGCTTTCATATGCTTCTTCATTCATCATCATTCATAGCATATTCATTCGTTCATCATACTTAGCCTTCATTCATCGTTTCCATTATTAGACATGGCATAGGTACACATCATTCATATAGTATGGCATACACACACAAGCATGGCATACATTCATATCATTCATAAGACATGGCCTACATACATATCATTCATCCATCATGTCATACATACATATCATTCCTAAATCATGGCATATGTCTAAACATTCTATGAACTAACGTATATTTCATGACATATAAGCTATAGGTTTAGTTAACATGGTATTCCTTCACCTTACTTAAGCATACCTCCTAATTACCTATACCCTAAGGTACTCTAGGGTACCCCAAAAACTCCCAAAAATTATATTTACTTACTACACATCATAAGGGAACATTAATCAACATCATCAAGATTTTTGGCATAATTATAGACCCCAAAATCATGGTGGCCGAAACCCACAAACCTAGGGTTCTTGGTTTCCTTTCCTTGTTGTTGGCCGAAACTCATAGGGTCTCTAGGGTACTCCAAAAATTCCCAAAAATTATAATTAACTTCTAAACATCATAAGGGCATATTAAATAACAGTATCATGATTTTTTAACATATTTCTAGACATTTAAAACATAGTGGCCGAAACCCTTGAACTTAAGGTTCTGGGTTTTTGCTTCCTTCATGTTGGCCGAAACTTTAGGGTGTCCTAGAGTACTGCAAAAATTCCCAAAAATTTTACTTAACTTCTAAAAATCATAAGGGAACACTAAATAACATTATCATGATTTTTTAACAAATTTTTAGACCTTTAAAACATGCTGGCCGAAACCCTTGAACTTAAAGTTCTGGGTTTTGCTTCCTTCATGTTGGCCGAAACTCTAGGGTGTCCTAGAGTACTCCAAAAATTCCCAAAAATTTTACTTAACTTCTAAACATCATAAGGGAACATAAATAATATTATCATGATTTTTAACATAGTTTTAGACCTTTAAAACATGCTGGCCGAAACCCTTGAACTTAAAGTTCTGGGTTTTTGCTTCCTTCATGTTGGCCGAAACTCTAGGGTGTCCTAGATTAATCTAAAAATTCCCAAAAATTACAGTTAACTTCTAAACATCATAAGAGAACATAAAATAATATTATCATGATTTTTAGCATAATTATGGACCTTTAAAACATGCTGTCCGAAACCTTTGAACATAGAAACCTTGATTTTGTTTCCCTTCAACATTAAATCCGAAACTAACCCATATATCATGCCAAAAATCCCCAAAAATTTCAATTTACTTATAAACATCATAAGGGAACATCAAATAATATTATCATGATTTTTAGCATAATTATGGACCTTTAAAACATGCTAGCCAAAACCTTTGAACCATAGAAACCTGGATTTTGTTTCCCTTCAACATTAAATCCGAAAATAACCCATATATCATTCCAAAAATCCCCAAAAATTTCAATTAACTTCTAAACATCATAAGGGAACATCAAATAATATTATCTTGATTTTTATCATAATTATAGACCTTTAAAACATGCTGGCCGAAACCTTTGAACCATAGAGACCTGGATTTTGTTTTCCTTCAACATTAAATCCGAAACCCACCCATATATCCAGCCAAAAATCATGGAAAATGTTGGTAAATATTATACCACAGGTGAGGGAGTCTTACCTTAGATTTCTTGATTTTTAGACCTTGGATGGAAAGAAGGAAGAAGACTTGACCACACCTAGCCCTTGGAAACTTGAGAAGACCTTAGATCTTGGAGGATGAGACTTTTTGTGAAGTTTTCTCAAGGGAGAAGTCCTCCTTGAGTGCTCGGCAATAATGGAGAAGGAAGAGAGGAGCAAATGCACTTGATGGCATGAAGAATGAAACTCCCAAACCCCCTTATTAATCAACCATTAAGGTGGTGAATGAAGAGTTTTCTATGGCCCTTCATCTTCCTCTACCATTTAACCACAATTCACTTCCTTTCCTCACAAGAATTCCTTGCTAGGTGAGTTGGTTAAAGCATTCATTGGTTGTAGAAGAGGTCCAAGGTTCAATCCTTGGCCCATGCACCTTTATTTTTATTTTATTTAATCCTTTTTCTTATTTTCGAAAATTCCCCTTTTTATTTCGAAAATTCTCCAAAAATGACCCATAATTTTGCCAATATTCCTAAATAAAATTCTTTTATATTTGTATCAATTTTACCCAATTAATACCCATTTTTGGAGCCCATTTAAAGCCCATTAGTACCAAATCTCTTTATTTAAATGGGGAAATTAGACTAATATTTACCCAAAATCATGCTAATATATCCAATTAAATCCTATTTATATTTATACTAACTTTTACCTAAAATCCATCGATAATTATGATACTAGAAAGGCCCATATAAGGCCCATTAGTACTTAGTTTTCTCCATTTAAATGAGAAAATATGGATTTCTAGGCCCAATTTTACATAATTATTTCTGGGCCCCTCGGAAAATTATCTAGACTTACTCAATATTTTAAGAAAATATTAAGAGAATTTTTCGGGTCGTTACAGTGACAACGATAGAGGCAGTCGCCACGTCTTCTTTCGTAAGAGAGAAAACCCTGGCGTTTGTTGTGGCAGGTGGGGCTTCTAATCTCCCCTGGCATATATGAGTACCATCTATAGCTGCCTGCATTAGGTGTAACTGGGGAGGAGCACCTTTGTACTGAACATATTGCGACTGAGGTGCTTTGGCTGCAGTAGGACACTCTCTGGCCATGTGTCCTTCCTTTCCGCAAGTATAGCATCTCCTGGCACCTAAAAGGCATGTCCCTGGGTGCATCTTCCCACAATTGGCACATTGGGGATATTTAGGCTTCTTGCCTAAATAACCACTGGCAAATTTATCCCATGGCTTCCTCTTTCCGTTGTGATTCTTTTTCCAGTGGGGGTTGCTATTTGGAGGTTTCTGACCTCTCGACTGATTATGACTCTTGCTGGCAGTCAGGGGTTAGCTCTGCTGGTTAATATTCTTTAGATAATGCTCGGTAATAAGGGCGCTGCTGAACTGTTCCTCCGCGGTCTGGGGCCTATTAACGCCGCCAGCTACATTCAGAGCTATCTCGGGCCTGAGTATCTTGAGCATTAATCTGACCCTTTCCTTCTCTGTACTGACCAACTCCGGACATAATCGTGCCAGTCGGTTAAATTGCTTAACAGCATCATTGACTGAGAGATTTCCCTGCCGGAATTCAGTGAACTCATCAAAATGCCTATTTGTGACTCGCATATTAAAGAATTCCTCCAGAAATTCGGACTCGAAGTCCTTCCACTTCATCTGGTCCACTGACCTTCTAGCTTTTACCCGTTCCCACCACATCCTGGCGTCGCCAGTGAGGCAGAATGAGTCACATTTAATTTTCTCGTGCTCGGGCCAGTCTAATAATTCCACTGTGCTCTCAACTGTCTTGAGCCAGGCCTGGGCGTCCCAGGGCTCGCAGGTGCCCGAGAACCTTTCCGGCTTCAGTCTCTACCACTAAATCAGATAGGCCTCCTGTCGGACTCTTCGGACCGGAGTGTCCGGGGGTGCCTGTGCAGTTGGAGGCTCAGTAGGCATCACATTCTGACTTCCCTGCGGGGTTGCAGTGTTCCCCTGCTGGGTCATCAGAGTGTTTATTATCTGCTGTTGTTCAGTGACCTGACGCTGCAGATCTGTGATCACTTGCATCATATCAGGTGGGGGTGCTGTCTCGTTACCCCGATTGCTACGTCTTCTAGCCATATCTATCATACAGGTGATAAATAAGCTACCATAAGAATTAACGCTATTTTCTTGTTATGCAAGCATAAATCATCTCTATACATGTCATTACTGTACATGCAATAAAATAAAATAAAGTGAGGTTAGGATCTCTTACTTGGAAGCGGCAGGATGAAGCTTGATGTGTGTGTTGTGGAGGGAAAATCTGCTCTGATACCAACCTGTAACGCCCACCCTTATATCTACTCTCGGGGTGGGATTACGTACATTCAATCATATAGTAATATTTTTTTTCTATCTTCTTTCTAGCATGGCATTAAAACCACAATACAAGAGCTAAGGACTGAGCATGCTTGTTTAACTATCAAAGTCATTCTATAACATGATAAGTTCACTAGTAATGTAACTCATAGCATAATCAAGTATAAGAGACCTCCAAGGTAAACACTATCATGCCATGTCAATCCTAATCACTAACACTTATTGTCAAGGGAACATAAACATAAACATAAATATGTAGATATAGAAGTCTTTCTTTCCCGAGCCACCACCCCACACATCTTTAGCCTTCCTGCCTCTTCCTTTAGTTCATGTGTTCCTTACCTTTATCTGCAGCATAAGACAACACATAACTAGTAAGCATAAAAGCTTAGTAAGCATCCGGTCCTACTCGCAAAATCCATACGAAAGCATACAGCATGTGTACATAACAAGACATAAGCATGAGTTCATCATAGCATACTAAACATCAAGTTTCTAAGCATGCAGCATATAGAATTTTAAGCATACCTACCACATGCAATAAATGTTTTTCAAAACAGTTCCATAATGGTATTACTTAAAAATACATCCATATCATATCGGGCCCTGTTGTGTACCAACTATCGCGCGGAACTATTGCGCGTTCCCTAATGAATTGGGGTAGCGAGCCACCAATTAATTAGAGCAGGACCCTTCCGTCGTACCGGAGCCATGACCTTACGTTAACATGCACCCCGGATTTGTTTAACGACCCCCTTACGAGTCGGGTACACAACTTCAAAAGTAAAATACTTATCATGCTTTTACATATATGCTAAGGAGTACTCCAAATCACTCTTACAGGACACACCACTCTTCAAGGGTGCTCATGATCCTGGAGGGACACACCACACAACATAAGGGGTGCTCTTGATCCCATACTTAGTAGAGTATCCGTTCAAGCATTTTAACATATCACATGCAATTTCATAAGTGTGCCCCATGGGCTATAAGGCATGTTCATACATACATCATATTTCGTATATGCATTTTACACATATCATATTTCATACATGTTCATACATACATCATATTTCATACATGCATATACCTATATCATACTAAACATAATCATGTCCCGTAGGGTAGTTTCACCTTCACATACAATTCATGCAACTTATTAAACATAAAGCACATCATGAGATAATTATGCAACCCTAGACCCTAGTCCTTCTAGGGTTGGCCGAAACTCAAGGGTAGGGGAAAATTAGGGTTTGAACTAAATATTCATACAGACATTCATACAAACATCTTGTATACACTATTCTTACCATACATTAAACATGGATATATTTTAGGATAATTCAACCCTCACTAACCCAATTTTCTATGACTTGGCCGAAACCCATCCAAGCCCTAAACCCTAGTTTTTGTTATCACAAAATGAAGGGACACATCATATAGGTATACCCTAAGTTCCAAGGGGTCTTCACATGCATCAAAGGGTAACCAAGGTCTCCTCTTGGGTGTTGGCCGAAACCTACACAAAGGTATAACCCTAGATTTTTGTTCACAATATTTTGAATGAACCACATATACATATACCCTAAGTTCCAAGGGCCTACTCATGTAATAAAAGGAACCAAGGCCTTCCCCTAAGGGGGTGGCCGAAACATACAAGGGGTGTAACCCTAGTTTTTCATCCTTTTTGTTCATACCATCATGAAGAAATCAATATACATATCTACTCTAAGTCTCAAAGGTCTTCTCATGTATCAAGGAGAGAACCAAGCCTTCCCTTAAGGGGGTGGCCGAAACATGCTTAGGGGAAAAAGTCCCCATTTTCTAAACAATCAAGGAGACAACGCATACGATAACCATTACACTGCAGGCGAGGGGATACTTACATCCTTTCGCTTGAATTTCTTCTTCTCTTAAAATCTTAGGGTACCCTTGAAGAAGAAGAAGATGAGAGTTTCCCTTGTAGTCTTCTCTAGCAACCTTGGCCCTAGTAGAGGGCAAGAACCTTCAATGGGTTCCTTTCTCCTTCCAATTCCCTAGGGTTAAAACCCTAGGGTTCACTTTTTTTTCGAAAATGAAAGGGAAGAAGAAGAAGGGGATTTCGGTGATGAGAGGGAGGAAGAAGAAGAAGAAGAGGAAGTTATTCCAACTTCCCTTTCCCTTATTTATACTTTTCTCATGAAGAGACATGTCTCTTCGCTTCCCTCGATTCAACAAGAATGTTTCTTATTCTCTCTACAAGAAACATTGCTTGGTTCATTGGTTATGACATGGTGAGTGCAACTAGGAGGTTCAAGGTTCAATCCTTGCTTCCTCCTTTCTACCTCTTCTTTTTATCACAATTTGCACTAATCCATATCAAAGCCTATTAAGCCAAGCCCATCATGAAATTTCATAATATTAATAATATTTCATGAATCCATAATTTTTCATAAGATTAATAATATTTCATGAACTTCATACTATTTCATATTCATGAATTCATAATATTTCCTAATATTCGATGATAATATTTCATGAATTTCATAATATTTCATATTCATGAATTCATAATATCTTCTAATATCCATGATAATATTTCATAAATTTCATAATATTTCATGTTCATGAATTCATAATATTTTCTAATATCCATGATAATATTTCATGAATTTCATAATATTTCATGTTCATGAATTCATAATATTTCCTGATATCTATAATACTATTTCATGAATTTCATGATATTTCATAACATTCTATATGGGAAAATTTTGGGGCATTACAACTTGTGGATTTTCGGTGTCTATCTGATACCAATTCATTTTGATATCAGAACGTAGGTTTGCGATGCCTACTTATTTTACTAGTCTTGTCGGATTTCTTCGGAGTGTTTTTCTCGATGTGGTTGTCTGGGACTTGGCGATGGGACTTCTTCAGGCGACAGGTATTTCTCCTAATCTTTTGGATCCCTTATCCTATTTAGGTATTGGTTAGAAAATTCTCATAAGTCATTGGATCATGTTACCCCTCTTGTATATTTAGGTATGGTTAGTAGTTCTCACATGTTACTGGATTATGCTACCATTCCTGTATATTTAGGTATGATTTAGAAATTCTCACATGTTATTGGATTATGTTACTATACCTGTATATTTAGGTATGATTTAGAAATTCTTACATGTGATTGGATCATGTTACTATTTCTCTACCCGCCTAGTAAATACCTTTTTAATTTTGTTAGGTCTGATGACATAAGGTCAATCAGTTTATAGTAATCATGGTCAGGATCGACTATGAAGGAGATTTGTGGGCTTGTTGCGGACTTGTCTAAATGTGGAAAATAGTGATTCTTGTGTGATACCGACACACGGGATTGGAAGACTAGGGTCAAACCTGTCAACAAGATATTGGAGGTTGAGGGTTTTGATTTTTCCTTGACCTTATTATTCATAGTGTTGGCACTAGCTACTATCAGCTGAGTGAGAACTAGGGATGCCTATTGTAATTGACTTGATCATTATTGGATCAATTCACTTTAGCTTATGGAGCTGCAAGTTCTTCTTATGTTGCGTATATCTGGACAGATAAGCTAGATGTCATGTCTTGAGTACATGATCTGCATTGATGCAGTAGGGTAGCATTAGCTACATATTATTATGATTAATAGAGGATTGATACAATCTGTTCCTTGGGGATTTTGACCATGGATCACTTGTACTTGGTAGTTGACCTGGAAGGTACATGTTGATAGGTGATTTGGGCTAATATAGAAAAGTGTGAGGCTAGTTGCTTGACACTTACGGGTTACCGCTTGTACTTGGTTGAATAACTAAAAAGGTACCTACAGACTTATGATTTGCGTGGAGGCAAATCATTTATAAAACTAGACCACCTTTGGTTAGATGATATCGGGGACGACCCGTTGGGAAATAAAGGAATTGCTTCATGAGAATATTGAGATACTCCTGAGAGATTGCACGTCTCTATCTCCTTGTTATGGAGTAGGACCTTAGAAGGTTTTGATCATGGAGTGGAGGAATTGGACTGTATTGGATTACGAGTCAACGATCGGTGTGACTCGCTAGTTGCTACGCTATTTTATGAGGGATCTTGACTCATAGATTGGGTATATATGATTAGATAATCTCGATGGTGCATCGGGATGTACGATCCGTTAGGGTGCGGAGGATGTGGAGTTAGCTGTATCCTTATCATCCAGTGAGATATTGGACATTAATCAGGAGGTTAAAATGTCCACTGGTTTTCGGTTATTATACCCCTATCGTGGACCTATTAGTTCACGGGATGATAAGGTTGATATCACCATGGACTTTCTCATAGGTGTTGAGAGGTGGATTGAGATTGACGAATCTCTATGATATATTATATTTTGAGGATTCTATTAGGGGATATGGTCCTACTGGATTTATAACTTTTTGATGGATCAGTGGGTGAATAAATGATCTTTCTGTGGTTGATTATTTAGAAAGTCTGTTATTGATAGCAGCATATGGTACGACATATTGGCAAAATCTTTAAAATTATATGTGATCTTTTGATGGTCTATTGGTGTATATATATATATACATATATATGACTTGTGATGTTTGGGAGGACGTCATGGACTTGAGGATTGTTCGGGTGGACCTGATTATCGGATGATAACCTCTGGATGAATAACTCCAGTTGTTTCGTAACAGTGTGACCTTAGGGTAACAGACGAAGTGGTTACTCTTGATGAGTACAGACATGTTTTGAGGCTAGTGTGTGCTGTATGAGGATTGGGAAAATTTGGGGATCAAATTTTTATTTAGAGGGGGAGATTGTAAAATATGGCGATTCGAAAATCCAGACCAGAAAATTTTTCAGGATTTTTTCTGAATTTGTAGAAATATTTGTAGAGAGGATTGGGGTTGGTTTTGAATTATTTAAGGAAAAGTTGGAATTTTGGAATATATATATATATATATATATATATATATATATATATATATATATATATATATATATATATATATATATATATATAAAAGGAAAGGGTTTTAATTATATATTTAATAACCTCTCTTCTCTCCCGTGCCCTAAACCTCACGCCCGATCCTTTTCTTCCTCCCCTCGCGAAGCCGCAGCCAGCGCCGACTCGCTTTCTCCCTTCTTCCCCCCTTCGCGTGCCCTAGCCGCGGCATTTCCCCGACACCTTCTTCTTCCCTCTTCTCCTTTGTGACACCGCCTTGCCTTGCCGGAGTGCGACGCTGTCACCGCCGACCACCACCTCACAGCCGCTGTCTCTTCAGGTGAAGTCAAGAGATGGTGAAGTCCACTTCCGGCGATCTTCGCTCACACCCTCTCCCCACGCGACGACGAGTGTATTTGGGAGTACTCGGCTTCCTTGCGATTGTATTGCGTTTCCCTCACTTCAAAACAATCTCCGAGCACGCGAGCAGGCCGTTGATGATCTCTCGGAGGTAAGCCTCGATTCTTTCTGTGTGCTAGCGGTTCTTCTCGGAGATTTGTCTGATGCACCTCGGTTTCGCAGGGGTTCTCATCATCGCCGATGATTATAAGGCTAGTTTTGTGCCGTTTGAGTTTCCTGTGTTGAGGGATAGGGTAGGGATCAAGGAATGCTGCCGAGGAGTCTATTTTGTTGGTGGAAGCCGAATCCATTGATCTGGGTAAGAATCGGTCCTTTAGTTTTTGATCTTGGTTGATATTGTGATGTTTTTGGCTTGAATCTGTTAAGAGAAGTATAGTTATGTTTCACAATTCAATATTTTGATTGAGATTAAAGTGGTTTGGTTGGACAATTTCGTTTCAGGTATGGAATTGGTCTTCGATTCTATTTTGGATTTGGAGATCTCTTTGAGTTTTTAATTTTACCATGGGCTTGGTTTTAGGGTTTGGGTTTCCCTACAGTGTGGTATCATGAGTTCCTTGAGTTACTCTTATGCTACTATGGGGTTGTTTAGTCAACTTTGGGTGAAGTTACTCATTTAGGTGGGGTGCTGCCATTTTGGTATTGATTGTAGACAGGATCAGAATGTGGTTTACTAACGCAATCTATTGGTGTTCCTATCAATTTGTTTTGATCAAGGCACGTGTGCTTGTGTGAGCATGTAGTTTGTTGTTATGTAGCATTTTTGAGCTTGCAATTGGATTCGCGAAGCTTACTTCAATTTCTAGCAGTAGTGGGAATTATGTTGTTGGGTGTTTGGAATCTTGACCTATAACTCTTGGAGGAAGATTATGCTCTGCTTTGGGGGTATCTACTACGGTCAAAGGTTTAGGTTTGATTATTGGTGATTAGATTCATTGTTGGATGAAATGTGGCTAGATTCTGGAATTATGCAGTAGGGATCTTTCATTTAGTTTCTTTGGGTATGTAGTTGCCTCTTGTCATGTATACCTATAATCTTGGTAGATTGGAGCAATTAAGAGCTAATCATTTAATTAGGATAAATTAAATGAAACGGGATAATTGGAACGATCCTAATAATTGAGATAACTCGTTTAGCTATAATTTATATATTATTGTAGCTAAACATTATGCCTTTGCTACAGGGCACTGACTTGCTTTCAAACTTTTGGATCGGAAGTTCTCATTTGATACGGACTTCTGCTCCTTGGAGGCGGGTACCCTTTGACTTATCTTTATGATATTGTCATCTTATTATGCATAGACTGTTATAGATAGCAGTAAGATCATACGCTATCCCTGTTTATTATGCATGTTCTGGATACTTGTTATTTATCCCTGGTTATTATGCCTGTTCTGAATACTTGTTATTTATCCCTGGTTATTATGCCTGTTCTGGATACTTGTCGGTTATCCCTGTTTATTATGCCTGTCCTGGATATCTGTGGTTTATCCCTGTGTTATTATGCTGTTAGTTCCATACAGTCTCAGGTATTGTCATATCTATATGTCTGCTTAGAGATCGTGTTGTATCTCCTGCCTTTGACCTTGAGGGATCTATAGTTTCCAGTCAGTATACCTTGTAGGTTACCTGTATTTCCTGTTATAGGATCTCAGACTGAGACTTAGTATACTGAGGACTTGGTAAGGGAGGTATGTGTATCTATCATACACCATCCTTGCATTGTTGCATGTCGGCGATCAGCGACTCCCTTGTGGTTGAGCCTAATCGTCTTCCGGCACATGATATGCACACACGGCCACTCATGGGTTAGTGGATACCGCTGGGTGTGTGCATTTGCTCTGTATTGCTCCGTTCGTCCGCTCAGGGGTAGTGGTTTCGGAGCGTGGTAGCAAGCAGGGATCCCTTCTCTACCCATAGACCAGAGAAGATGAGAGAGATATCTCCCCCATATATACATGGGGCGGAGCGATAGCTCCACCAGCATCCTGTCCACTCGGTCACTCAGGAGCAGTGATGGCAGAGTGCTGACAGTGTCACGGCTCTACCCACTCGGCCGACACAGTATCTCCTATCTTGGTGGCTTGATTGGAGTTAGGGGGTGACCATGGCATTGCACCATGTGCATATTTTGCATCGTGCATTGTTTGCTGCAGTTGATTGCTACACATATTTGACATGCATATTCTGGAGACTTGTTATGTGAGATTATATGTCTATTGATATTCCCTTGGTACTTATACCCTCTTGTTCAGGTTAGATGGTTTCTGGTATGTATCTACCTCAGTATTTTCAGTACCAGTATTTCCCTATTGTTGATATGAGACCGTATTAGCGGAACTCTTATTGTATTATAACTTTCTATGCATAACTGTTGGGTATTCGCTGAGCTATGGACTCACCCCGTTGTCATACATTTTATTTCAGGTTGATGTCTGCCAGGAGATCCCTAGCAGCCAGTCCCCAGCTCCAGAGGAGCTCTGCTTGGTTTTATATTTACGTTGTTTTGCTTATGGACCCTGTAGTATTTCCTATGCTTCCGTTTCTATGTTTTGAGACATGTATCTCTGTTTTATTCGATGGTATTGTACTTTTGAGTCCTATGTTGGACTTCGCTTGGTTTTGGTTTTGTTCCTGCCCCCCCCGGCAGCTCAGGTGAGTTCGGATTTTGGTTTTACGACGTATAGTCATATATGCAGTTATGTCTGTGTGGATTTGAGGCCTGATGCCCTTTAAACTGCGTGGTTGTGCAAATATATATATATATTGTGTGCTGTTGTATCTTGTGTGTGTATGTAAATTGTCCGCCGGACAGGGGAGGTGCTGTCCGATTCTCTATTGGATCAGCAGCTCCTGGGTCTCGGGGCGTGACACATTCGACATAGATGACAGAATGTAGCACCGCGCCATCTCATCTGCCTTTTTCCACTTCTTGTAACGCTCCCTCAACTCTTCACCAGAGTCCTCTCTAGGCCTTTCCGAACATTCCTCGTGTAGGACCGCTGCCGTCGATAGAGGGGGGGGGGTGAATATCGATCGTTCAAAATCTCTTGGAAATCTTCGTAAAGCTTTCGTTCGATCTAGACTTAGAATATTAGTAGCACAGCGAAAAAGTAAAAACAGAAAAATTAATGTAATACAGAAGGATACGCGGGATTTAATTACTTGGTTCCCGACCCCCCTGGGTCAATACGTCTAAGGCCTATGTACTCGGCGTGAGTCCACTATTGGTCTGCTTTCCAAAATTTCCGGAGGCGGAGAAAACCCGTCTTACAGTTTGATTTACAAGCAAAAGAATAATTAAAATTAATTGCCGAATGTAAATCAAACCAAAACAACTTATGTCGAAGCGTCAGCTGATCTGGACCTCCAAAGTGTCGCGCACTTCCTCCTGGAGCCTCCTGGTCGTAGAGCCTCGTCTTTAGCGCGTTGTCGTTGGTCGGAATGATCAGAATGGCTCTAGAATGTTGTCTTTGAAGTAGAGGGGTCGAATCCCCTTATATAGGCCTCCTGGGGGCGCCCTGGACGCTGGGGGTGCCCCGGAAGACTCTGTCAAACCTTATCCTTGCGCGTACCTCGTCGCAGGTGATAAGATGATTGACCAGGGCGCCCTGGACCTCCGGGGCGCCCTCATGATGTCTTATCTGTGTTTTGGGTTTGCAACTGCAAATACAGCTTTGAACCAGGGCGCCCTGGACGCTCAGGGCGCCCTGCTTGACACCTGTTCTGCCTGCTTCATCATAACTGCATTTTTACCTTTGGCTCAGGGCGCCCTGGCAGTTGAGGGCACCCTGGATGGTGAGGGCGCCCTCCCTGATGGGGGCGCCCTGCTTCAGGGCATCCAGCCCTTGTTCCGCTTGCTTTGTCTTCCAATCTTGGTACTTGCAAGATACACAAACACAAAGCATATACATACAACATTAAGCTTAAGGATTTGGTTCTGACTTTGGATCTCCATGAAACCCTAGGTCGAACTGGTACAAGTTCCCATCCCCGAGAACTCGCCCTTCACCTACTCCTTTATGGAGACGGTTGCCACCCAGCCCTTCGGGTGGACTTTTACTTAGCTTCGGATTACTCCGGATCTCGAGACACCCAAACCCTGACCCGTCTCTACTCCTGTCCTTAGTCATCGCTCAGCTAAGTTGCTTAGTCCCTCGGACCAAGTCTTCATTTCCTAGCAACCCTTCGCCAGGTGCCTAACAGCCCTTCGCTAGGTCTTTGTTACCAAGCGGTTCTTCGCCTGGTGCCTAGCAATCCTTCGCTAGGTCTTCTATGCCTAGCAGCCCTTCGCTAGGTCTTCTATGCCTAGTAGTCCTTCACTAGGTGCCTAGCATCCCTTCGCTAGGTCTTCTATGCCTAGTAGTCCTTCACTAGGTGCCTAGCAGCCCTTCGCTAGGTTTTAAGGTTACGATACCTAGCAGCCCTTCGCTAGGTCTTAAGGTTATGATACCTAGCAACCCTTCGCTAGGTGCCCAGCAGCCCTTCGCTGGGACTTAGGGTTTCGATGCCTAGAATAACTAGGACTTTTCTTCAGCTTAGGTTACTTCTTTCTTACTCCCCCTTTGTCTCTTCATTATATCACTGACTTAAGTGAATTGTCAAACATTAAAATACTTAAAGAGGAACATCATTGATGCAACTTGCACCAACAATCTCCCCCTTTTTGATGTTTGACAATAACTTAAGTTAGATTGGTTTAAGGGGCTAACTTACTATCCTTGGGGAAAAATTGACTTTAGTTTTGAACATATTTTTGATCCTCTAGAAAAAATAAGCAAAAATTTCTAACTTCTAACTTAAGAGCATACCTCTCCCCCTTTGTCACACATCAAAAAAACACAGGAAAATACTTGTACCAATAATGAGAAATTTTGGTTCTTTTTGAAAAATACTTGGTGCAAAAATTTTGAAAGCATTGTTTCGCTTTGAAAAATATCATGTAAGTACTTTTGACAGAATTTGTAATTTTTGAAAGATATAAAGTACTTTTTAGAAAATGCATAACTTTTGAAAAAAAATGTTATTTTGGAAAATATAAGTATTATGCCTATTTTGCAAGTACTAACTGTTTTTGAAAGAGATGAGACTTTGAGAAATATAAGTAATTTTTGAAACCTAATATTTTACTTGACTAAGATTCTTTTCCAGTCTGACACAATCCTGGGAAACCTTGTTGACTACAAGGACATTTTCCTAAGTGTCCTGGAAATTTTCCAAAGTTAAGTAAATATTAATAGAATTTTTTTTTAAAAAAATGATAGTACTTTTGAAAATATATGCTGGTGCATTTTGAAAAATATGCGAACTTTTGAAGACTCAATATATTACTTGACTTGGTTTATCTTCCAGTCTGACACCATCCTGGGAAACCTTGTTGACTACAAGGATATTTTTCTAAGTGTCCTGGACATTCTCCAACCATGTAAACATTATTTCAAAAATAATTTCATAAGTCACACAAAAACAATAGACTAATAGTATTTTGAAAAACTACTTATGTTTCTAGCAAGATTTGAAAATACAGCGCATGAAAGCATTTTCGATATTTTGAAAGACAGCAGGATTTTAAAATTGCAGTGCATGAAAACATTTGAGATATTCAATAATTCTTTTAATTTGATCTCCCCCTAAACATGACCCAGTCCTGGGAAACTTGTTGACCACAAGTACTCTTCCTCGAAGTCTTAAGGTTTGATTCAAATTAAAGAATAATTTTTAAAAATAATTTAACATTTGTTAGACTCCCCCTAAATTTGACACGTCCTAGGAGTCCTTGAAGATCTTAAAGTGGACCTTTCCTCTGTGTTTTTAGGGTTTATCAAAGTCAAAGAAATAATAATTTTCAAGTAGATAAATTTTGAAGCCACAATTTGGAAAGAAGATAATTTTGAAAACATATGTAATGCAAATTAAGGTGCAGTTTTCGAAAAATATTTTTAATAAAAAGAACAAAACAGTCCCCCTGCATCCAACACCGTTTGACTCTAACTAAGTGCCTTAGGGAACTTTAGTGTTGTCCTAAGAGGCTTGTGTCTAATTGAGTGAGTCAAACAATTTTCAAAGGATATAATTTTTAAAGACATATTTATATTCAATTAGACAAGCATGAATTCCATAAAAACATTATTATGTTGAAGCACTATTTTGAAAATATATTTTTAGGAAAATATTCTAACAATTTTGAAAAATAATTTTGAAAAATATTTTTCAATTCATTAGTCCTTAACATCTCACCCATTTTAGATGTACCAATACAGCAAGCATGGTTGCCTTATAAGTGTATTGTGAGATGCTTGAATCATTTTTCTTAATTTATTATTAACTCTAAGATTTAATTAAAGCTTGTGTTAGATTTGAATTTGACAAGAAGTAACTTAAATTTGAATTTCAAAAATTGGCTTCCAGGTCTTGGCGAGGCACTAGGCCTTTTTTGGCCGTAGCCTTATTGGATCATCAACCCTTTCCTTGACAAAGCCTTTCAATGAAATTTCATTTTCAAAATTACTTTTTGAAAAATTCTGGTCTAACTAGTTTGGGTCTTGGATCAGTAGCTTCGGCTAGTTTCACCAGTCTAAAGAGACCAAGTAGAGTATACTTGACCTTATTAGAATTGGGTTCCCTAACGTACTATCATCTCGCCTCCACCCAATACTAGGTTGATTAAGTTTCAATTATTCTTTTTCCAATAGCCGTTCTAATATATGCATACAATTTAAATATGAATGACATGTCAGATATTAAAAGTAAGTAACAGATGCATGACATGGCAATTATGCATGAGTCAAACAATTCAAGTCATTTTATTTAAGTTTCTAAGAATGTATCAAATTCTCGATTTGATACATGTCGAGTGAACCCGCGAATATGTCAATCCACTTTGACATATTTAATGTTACTAATTTTAATTGTTATAGTTTGGGTAAATTTTATTTTAGATTGAGTTTAAGTCATTTAAGATTTTAGTTGAGTTCAGGTTAATTAAGAATTGATTGGATTAGAAAATTAAATAATCAATTGAGAATAAATGAATTTAAGTTTCAATTAATTTGGATTAAATTAAATTTGAATATGATTTAATTTAAGTTGAATTTGAATTTAATTTAAATTTAAATTTGAATTTAAGTTAAATTTGAATTTCAAATTAAATTTAAATTTGAATTTTAATTTAATTTAAGTTTGAATTTGAATTTAATTTAAATTTGAATATTGATTTTAATTTAAATTTGAATTTTGAATTTAATTTAAATTTGAATTTGAATTTAATTTAAATTTGAATTTTGAATTTAATTTAAATTTGAATTTCGAATTTAATTTAAATTTGAATTTAAATTTGAGTTTGAATTTAATTTTAGATTTAATTTGAATTTAATTAAGATTTAATTTGAATTTAGATTAGATTTAATTTGAATTTAATTAAGATTTGAATTTAATTAAGATTTAATTTTAATTAAGATTTGAATTTAATTAAGATTTAATTTTAATTAAGATTTGAATCTAATTAAGATTTAATTTGAATTTAATTAAGATTTGAATTTAATTAAGATTTATTTTTAATTAAGATTTGAATTTAATTAAGATTTAATTTGAATTTAATTAAGATTTGAATTTAATTAAGTTTTAATTTGAATTTAATTAATATTTAATCAAGATTTAATTTGAATTTAGTTAATATTTAATTAAGATTTGAATTTAATTAAGATTTAATTTGAATTTAATTAAGATTTAATTTGAATTTAATTAAGATTTAATTTGAATTTAATTAAGATTTGAATTTAATTAAGATTTAATTTGAATTTAAATAAGATTTGAATTTAATTAAGATTTAATTTGAATTTAATTTATATTTAAATTTAATTAAGATTTTATTTGAATTTAATTAAGATTTAATTTGAATTTAATTAAGATTTGAATTTAATTAAGATTTAATTTGAATTTAATTAAGATTTAATTTGAATTAATTAAGATTTAATTTGAATTTAATTAATATTTAATTTGGATTTAATTTGAATTTAATTTAGGTTATAATGATTAATTAATAATTATGGGTTTAAATTCATCATTTTCATTATTTCAAAAATTTCTTCTTGATTTTTATCTTTCTTTTCATGTTTTCCTAATAATTTTGATTTATTTGAATTTTTGTAATTTTTACTAACTATGGCCTTTATCTTAGATAGTTTTATATCCTCCTCAAGATTAGGTCTTTCAATATCCTTACAGTAGGTGGAGTAATTTGGGCCACTAATTAAGGTTTTGTAATAATCTTTAACATTATCTATAATTAAATTATTATCTAGGAGAATTTTATCTTCAAAATTATCCTCAGATATATTTTCAATATTTTCAACATTAATCTCTAGATTATCTTTAAGATTTTCAGAATTAATTTCTGAATTAATCTTGAGGTTTTCAGAATTAATTTCTGAATTATCCTTAGGATATTCAAATTTGAATTCGGATTTATCCTTAGAATTTTCAAATTTGAATTCCGAATTATCCTTAGGATTAATTTTGCCTAAATTAAAATTATCAGAACTAATTTTATCAGAAAAATTATCAGAATTAATTTTATCAGAAAAATTATCAGGATTAATTTTATCAGATAAATTATCAGGATTAATTTTATCAGATAGATTATCAGAATTAATTTTATCAGATAAATTATCAGAATTAATTTTATTAATTTCTGAATTGATATTCTGAATTAAAAAATTAATTTCTGATATTTTGGTCATATTCACGTTTTGTAATTTAACATGCAAAAAGTTAATTTTCCTATGCAGTAAATCTACTTTATTAGAAAAATTAACTATTTTATCACATGACAGTGCAGGAACTTGTAAAATTTTTGGAACATAAATTTTTCGTACCTTTGCCGGACATTGGTTTTTGTAGTGTCCGAATTTTTCGCGCTTGAAGCATCTGATATGGCTTTTATCTCTCCGAACTCCTGGCGCTGGTGCCCCCTTTGCCGCCGGTGATGAACGATTTTTATGAGTAGGGCACTGATTTTTATAGTGTCCTCTCTCCCTGCATGTGAAACAAATAATATGCAATTTAAAATTAGACATTAAAAAAAATGTACCTGATTCACCCCTGGGCTCCCCCTCAATTCCTGGCGTCGTTGCTCCGTCGGCGGTTAGTCCGGTGAAGAGCGGCTCAGCTCTGATACCAATTGTAGGACCGGTGCCGTCGATAGAGGGGGGGGGGTGAATATCGATCGTTCAAAATCTCTCGGAAATCTTCGTAAAGCTTTCGTTCGTTCTAGACTTAGAATATTAGTAGCACAGCGGAAAAGTAAAAACAGAAAAATAAATGTAATACAGAAGGATAGGCGGGATTTATTTACTTGGTTCTCGACCCCCCTGGGTCAGTACGTCCAAGGCCTATGTACTCGGCGTGAGTCCACTATTGGTCTCCTTTCTGGAATTTCCGGAGGCGGAGAAAACCCGTCATACAGTTTGATTTACAAGC
The DNA here is from genome assembly GCA_024364735.1 of Boesenbergia rotunda. Classification (NCBI taxonomy): domain Eukaryota; kingdom Viridiplantae; phylum Streptophyta; class Magnoliopsida; order Zingiberales; family Zingiberaceae; genus Boesenbergia; species Boesenbergia rotunda. The sequence continues at coordinate 81,910 of JAGFNQ010001099.1, forward strand.
AAAAGGATAATTAAAATTAATTGCAGAATATAAATCAAACCAAAACAACTTATGTCGAAGCGTCAGCCGATCTGAACCTCCGAAGTGCCGCGCACTTTCTCCTGGAGCCTCCCGGTCGTAGAGCCTCGTCTTTAGCGCGTTGTCGTCGGTCGGAATGATCAGAATGGCTCTAGAATGTTGTCTTTGAAGCAGAGGGGTCGAAGCCCCTTATATAGGCCTCCTGGGGGCGCCCTGGACGCTGCGGGCGCCCCGGAAGACTCGGTCAAACCTTATCCTTACGCCTACCTCATCGCAGGTGATAAGATCATTGACCAGGGCGCCCTGGACCTCCGGGGCGCCCTCATGATGTCTTATCTGTGTTTTGGGTTTGCAACTGCAAATACAGCTTTGAACCAGGGCGCCCTGGACGCTCAGGGTGCCCTGCTTGACACCTGTTCTGCCTGCTTCATCATAACTGCATTTTTACCTTTGGCTCAGGGCGCCCTGGCAGTTGAGGGCACCCTGGATGGTGAGGGCGCCCTCCCTGATGGGGGCGCCCTGCTTCAGGGCATCCAGCCCTTGTTCCGCTTGCTTTGTCTTCCAATCTTGGTACCTGCAAGATACACAAACACAAAGCATATACATACAACATTATTCTTAAGGATTTGGTTCTGACTTCGGATCTCCACAAAACCCTAGGTTGAACGGACACAAGTTCCCATCCCCGAGAACTCGCCCTTCACCTACTCCTTTCAGGAGACAGTTGCCACCTAGCCCTTCGGGTGAACTTTTACTTAGCTTCGGATTACTCTGGATCTCGAGACACCCAAACCCTGACCCGTCTCTACTCCTGTCCTTAGTCATCGCTCAGCAAAGTTGCTTAGTCCATCGGACCAAGTCTTCATTTCCTAGCAGTCCTTCGCCAGGTGCCTAACAGCCCTTCGTTAGGTCTTTGTTACCAAGCGGTCCTTCGCCTGGTGCCTAGCAATCCTTCACTAGGTCTTCTATGCCTAGCAAACCCTTCGCTAGGTCTTCTATGCCTAGTAGTCCTTCACTAGGTGACTAGCAGCCCTTCGCTAGGTCTTCTATGCCTAGTAGTCCTTCACTAGGTGCCTAGCAGCCCTTCGCTAGGTTTTAAAGTTACGATACCTAGCAGCCCTTCGCTAGGTGCCTAGTAGCCCTTCGCTAGGTCTTAAGGTTACGATACCTAGCAACCCTTCGCTAGGTGCCCAGCAGCCCTTCGCTGGGACTTAGGGTTTCGATGCCTAGATTAACTAGGACTTTTCTTTAGCTTAGGTTACTTCTTTCATACTCCCCCTTTGTCTCTTCATTATATCACTGACTTAAGTGAATTGTCAAACATTAAAATACTTAAAGAGGAACATCATTGATGCAACTTGCACCAACACCTCGAAGAGTACTAATTTGAACTCCTCAGCAGTGAGGACAATGTCAAGGTTCCTCTTCCAGTCTATATAGTTTGGGCCAATAAGTTTATTGTCCTTATGAATTATTGCTAGTGGGTTAAAAGCCACTATGAAAAACCTGAGAATCACAACATACACTACTTTAGACATTGAAAATAAATTGATTCCTCAAAATAATTAATTTTCGAAATCAACCAACACCCCTATACACCGAGAAATTCACATGCCACGATGGTGTGGACGTATACGAATCCCTACATTCGTAAGAGGAGGTTTTACCCATCGATCTTACTATCTTATCAACCTAACTTTTTGACAAGTAAGATCAATAGTTGGATTCCTTCCACTATGCAAAATAATAGCAGTGACTCCATTGGGGAGGATACTATTATTTGCATCTAAGTGTGCACCATTACACGACACTAAGAAAATTATTTTCGATTATGTGCATTCCGATGGGGAAGTTCACACGCTCTTTAATAATTTTCTATAGTCTTTCCCTACCAGTGATCCGAAGAACAAGTCCATCTGATGGAGAGGAAGACACTCAGAGTCGGCGCGCAGACTTGTTCGCATCACTTGTCGAATTATAATGGAAGCAGTGGGACCCTTAGGGTCCCTCTCCCACTTAGTAATTTATCTCGAGGAATTTTCTAGCACTACAACACAACCAAGCACATAGCCAATAACATGAAAATAAAATAAAAAAAATCCTAGATTTTCCAACTTTCATGGGCCTTGGTCTCTTATGTGCCTCCAGTGGTGTCGTCACTTCGTCCGCTCCTCCCTTCTTTCTGTGCATGCTACCTTGAGGGATCATCGAGCCGAAATGAATAGCTTATTATTTACATCATTAATCCTATACTCCCTGAAAGAGTGTACATGAAATCTAGATCAACTGTAAATAAAAAACTCGACTAAACATGTGCCATATTTAATTACAAAAATTAAATATCTAGCCTCGTCAACCCCGAGGATTAATTAATTACATAAATTTGCAAATCAATCACACAACACATATTTGGCCATGAAGTTGGAATCTCGTGCCTGCAACACAATGTTAGCCTTCGCACATCCACACATCATCCAGCAAAATAAAATGTATAAAACATGCAAAAATTAATCAATCCTAAACACACAAAGCCGGAAACCTCAGCTCTAAAACCAATTGTAGGGTATGGCTTGGCGGGTTTCCTCAGCGAATACCTGGTCGATCCGAGAAACCACTTCATGTCTATGGATTAAACTTTAATCCGAATGAAGACCTGTCTCCCATCCACCGTCTCGTGCCGTATCGAATGATCTAAATTATAACTTATCCAATTACCAAAATCGACCTTGTAATTTGCTCGACCATTCGACCGCGGAAAAGGCGACGAGTTGATCACCGACTTTTGTGTTTATGGTCGGGGTCTAGTTAGTTAATTAACAACTATGATACGAAATCAAATTAACAAACTAACACACATGAAATGACGAGGTTAGTAATCATAGCACAAAATTGACATAAGTTTAATGAAAGGAGCATGGAAAGGGTTATACCTCTCCTATCACCTCGCGGTCTTCTACCTTATGTCCCTCTCTTCGCGGACGTCGTGTGGGAAGATGATCTACCGCGATCTGAGATCACTAAGACCTCCAAAAGAGTTCTTCTTCTCACCTTGGCCGAAACAAGAAAACCCTAGCCTAGGGTTTTCCAAGCCGCCGACCTCTTCTTCCTCTTCCCTTGCGTTGCCGACCACCGGAGCTGCTCCAAGGCCTCCGGACCGATAGAAGACCTAGAGAGGAAGGAGAAGGAGATGACGAAGGAGAGGATTCCTTACCCAAAACCGCCCGCAATCCTCTTCTCCCTCAGTCATGCGCCGCCGCCGCAAGCTGGAGTTGCGGCACCTTCTCCTTATCGCCGGGCGCCTCTCCACCCACGGTGAGCACCACAAAAGGTAGAGGGATCCTCTACCTTGTCTCTATGATCCCCAACCAAAGTATCAAGGAGAGGGAAAGAAGAACCGAGGAGCCAAACTCCTCTTCTTCTTGTTGCGCCACCCGAACCCTAGGAGAGAAGGAAGAGAGAGAGAGAGAGATGAGGAGAGAGGCTTAAGGTGATAACTCTTCAGTTAAGCCTTGGTTTCTTGATATCATATGGTATTTATAGGGATAAGCTAGGGATCAAGAGGAGGAGTTGGTTCTTGGCCCACTAATGGATTTAAACCCGATCCATTAATTAAGATCCATTCCACTAAAGGATCTTAATTGAACTTCCTCACCAACCCCCATATTTTTATATGAGCTCCACATATTACGAGTCATCCATCCCCTCGTGTTTATGATCTCGAATGCCCATTAATTAATTAAATTACTGATAATTTAAATAAATTAACTTCTGGATCCTTGATTAGTACCACTCAACCTTATCATTGCGTCGGATCAAATCCACCTCTAGGGTTTAGCACGATGAACCTTTTGAGCTCATCAAGGGGGCATCATCATCCCGACTAACCAGGACACAGATTCTGTCAATAATCAACGACACATTATATTATTAATATTATCTCCCAGCTTACCGGGGCTATCGATCTAACAGAATAGATCTCGCCCATTGGTAAATTAAAGAAATAATAATTAATAATATATGCCCGTTATTATTTCGGGATTAAAGGATAGTACTCCATAATATAAACTGAGGTCCCATCCAATTATCGAGTCAGTACAAATTAGATAACCTCGAGTTTTGATCCTGCTTAATGTACTCCAAGCACACTAGTGTAATTCTATGGTCAAGACGAACCACACCTAATTACACTACAACCATTCCGATGGGTTGTCCAATTCCATCTCGGTTGTGAGCCTCTACTTATACTAGGCAGGGAACTGATAACATGATCTTCCATGTGTCACCACACACCATGTTATCTACAATGCGTATTATTGGACTTCATGCATGTACTAATATAAACAAAGGACCTAGTGTAGTTGTGATATTCTTTTCATAATAAAGATGTTCATATATAAAAGTCATGTCTTTCAGTATACGCATCTTCTAGCTTTAACTTCTTACATATTAGCTATGAAAACTAAATGAGAAAAATATCTTTATTTTGTTCTTAAAATTTATTTAATTACATTTGCTTTAGATCCTAAATTTAAATTAGAAGTTTTACAAGAAATGTTAACATTATATTATAACGCTTTAATTCCTACTAAAGAATTTTCTTCTCCTAATCTAGTTAATATTATATTTAATATTAGAAATTATTTATATAATCTTTACAATCAATATTATATAAAATATAGAATACAAACTAATATTTTTGAAACACAACATTCAATTAGTACTAATTTAAAACTTACAAAAGCATAACTTTTATTAAAAGAATGGATAAAATATCCACGAGGATCGTTAAGTTCCACACAGGAACTTAAGAATTATTTTACAAATTCTTTTGATTTTAATGAACATATAGCGAATATTTTGATATTTTAAAGTGGTGGTCACAGAAGACTCAAAGTTTTCCTGTTCTCTTCGTGATTGCCAAAGAAATTTTAGCTTGTCTAGTGCCAACTGTTGCTGTGGAGCAGACGTTCAGTGCTGGTGGCAACATATTAGATGAACGACAATCAACTATGTCTCCCGACTCATTGAAAGTTCAAACATTATTGGATGATTGGACCATTGCCGAGAAAAGAAACCAAGGAATGTAACTTTCAGAAGACGAAGTCGAAGAATTTGATACCGAAGGAACGAATACAACAGGAATGGGAGGAAATGGATGTGAGTGATTGAAATTGTAAAAGGGTAAAAATATAAAAGAACTACCTGGACTTTGATTCCCCTATACCCTAAGGGGATACGTAGGTAACTTAAATATGTGTAAGCCATTTTTTTTAAAAATTATATTTTAAATTATATATTTTTTTTATAAAATAATCTCGAACTGTCGCGAACCGTGAATCATAACCATCTTGGCCGGTTATGATTAAGGGTCGACCTCCCACAAACTGTCGAATCGGCGATTTCGAACTGTTGAACCGTCGGTTCCGAATCATGTTTGGGTCTAGTTCTCACAACACCACTGCCACTAATCAATCGACTGATCGATTGGCCTACCCCTTAATTGATAGCCCAATAGATTAAGGGTCTTACTGTTTCGCGAGAAATAGCTCCCAATCGATCACCTGATCGATTGACACATTAACTTGTCTAACCCAAGTCTAGGGTTTCCTTGCCAAGTGTCTAGTCAACCCTTGACCAACTTGGGCTTTTCCTTCCCTAGTTCCCAACTAGGACTTCTCACACGCCAAGTGTTTAGCTCTCAACTAACATTCCTTCGACTTCCCCTAGTTCCCAACTAGATCTGCCTAGTCCCACTAGGATTTCACATTACCTTACCGCAATTAGGTCTAGTTTCTCAGTAGACTTCTACCTTGCCAATGTACGATCCTCCCAGATTCACTTGGACTTCACTTAGTTCCCAACTAAGTTTGCTTAGTCCCACTAAGATTTCACTTTGCTTAATTGTAATTAGGTCTAGTCTCTCGGTAGACTTCTACCTTGCCAAGGTGCGATCCTCCCATATTCACTTGGACTTCACCTAGTTTCCAACTAGGTCTTCCTAGTCCCACTAGGACTTTCTTTATCAATCTCCAACAACTTTAACCTACTTGACTTGTCTCACACATCGTCCAAGCATCATTGTCAAACATCAAAACTCAAACTCACCTGAACCTAGTCATCTTGGTCAACCTCAACCTAAAGAAGATTACACCTTCTTTCATGTCTGTATTTCTTTTCTTATTCTTAATTATGCTTTTTTGACATCCAAAATTTGTTGGGTGCCTTGGTTATTCTATACCTTCTATATCTATGTATTTTGTCATGACTACTCCCTATGTTTGGGAATTTTATTGTTATTGTTTAAGGTGAGAATGGAAAATTTATTTTGACCATGTATATGGGTTCTTTGCAATTTGAAGGATTTGATGATGACTATGATTCAAATATCAATCAACAACAGTACCTCTACAGAATTTGTGGTAGCATGACTCATTCAGCTACTATGTGTTATTTCTTCCATGAAGCTGCTAGCATTCTTAATGAACTTTACTGTTTATTTTAACCTCAACATCAAGTCATGAATGATTCAATTTCTAGCACTGATAACTATGATAGGGGAAATCATCAAATTCAGAACTTTCCACACAACAATTTCTAAAGCAACGTGAGTATTTCTAACCATAATAGCCTATTCCTGACCCACTTCAATACTATAATCAAGATTGGATGAATCATCAATATCAGTGACTATAGAAGAATGCAAGGTGTTGATCAACTTGTTTATACATTTTAGCATCCATTAGGATATCAAGATAATTTAATGTTAGAGCAATCTTTTGAAGCATCTCAGGGTCCGTCAGAATTTCCAGAGGATAAAACACTTGATGGACCACATCAATCTCAACAACTTGAGATGACTTTCTTGGAAGACTTTCAAGACGTCGAAACTCATACTCTCAGTCAGATGAACACTTCAACACAAGAATTGGATGATCTTATGGTGCAACGAGGGATCTAGTTTCTCTGATCCCTACAGCAAATTGATGCAGACATAGTCTGAATTTGGAGATACAATTAGATAGTGTGCTAGAGGAGATGGATTGTAAAGATGAAGGTGATTTTATTTATGATTCCATAGCTCTCCAAGACTCCTCTTTGGTTTTGCGTGATGAGGACATATCTATTGACACTCTATACACAGGTGGGACTTTTGATGCATTGCCATCAATCCTTGCTGATGCTCTTGATGTGGCCCCTGATATTATTGGTGAAATGCATACTTGATTTATGATAAGATTTTTGATGGGGAAAATATTGATGATAACAAATTTGTGGATGATTCTACATCATGAACTTTGGATGAGGTAGTTGTTACATCATACATGGGTGAAGTTGCTATCATATTAGTTATAAAATGATCACCTTAATGTTAAATCGACAGAGTGGCAAGCGGTGGTTGGTTGGAAACCCAAGACAGGATACTCCCAATTTTGTCGAAGTCTTGATTTGTAATAAACAAGACCCTAGTATCAATTGCAATGATCACCCTCCTAGCCTGGATGCTAGGATTGAACCGTCTCAAACATCAGAGCATAAATTCAATGAGACAATAAAAGTGAGAGTTTTGATTTATCCATTGTTGAAAGCTCTCTCCCAACCTTAGGATATTGGAAAGAAAGTACGGAAGTATCTCACTTGATCAAGATTTTGATGAAATTGCAAAAGTGGTCGAGATAATGACCATAAACAAGCGCTTCTTGGGAGGTAACTAATGTACTCCTGCAAGTGCATGGGAATGTCGTCAAGTAGTATAAAAGATATTATATCCACATAGACTGATTTGTAATCACTAGGGAGTATGCAAATGTGAGTTAGCTAGACTCGTTGAAAGTGTAAGTGTGATCACACAAGGACTGGGGCTAACGTCAGGAAAGAAGAAGGCTCAGTGAATGAGGGAAGAAGACTATGGAAAGGGAATGCCCTAGGATTTAGATTTCCCTATGATTGTCTTTGATGTTCTTGTTGGTGTTGGAAGCACCAAGATCGAACCTGAGTTTTGATAATGGCAAAGGGTTCATAAGATAAGGTTATCTAGTGATCTAATGAAGTTGTTTAAGCGCGTAGGAAAAGTCCTAGGTAAATTAGGCACGATGTCGTAATTCAAGGAATTGGGCAATAAGTCCTGGCCGAGGGTTGTGCACCTAAGTCCTGACCAAGGGTTGGACAATAAGTCCTGGTCGTGGACTGGGCACGAAGTCCTGATTCAAGGAATTGGGCAATATGTCCTGACTGAGTGCTGGGCACGGAAGACCTGATCGAGGATTGGGCAATAAGTCCTAGTCGCGGACTGGGCAGAAGACCTGATCAGGAAGATTGGGCAAAAGTCCAACCGGAGGAGCCGGTTGGCAAAATGGTAAATTCTCCTGAGAGGAGTAAGCGAAGACGCATTCCCTGTAGGAGGAAACATTAGACGTCGGTTCAACCTAGGGTTCCATTTTGGAAGCCCAAAGTCAGAACCAAGACAACTCAGGCTGTTTTCTGGACTTAACTTATATATTGTTTGTGTTTTGGAACTAACTCTGGTTGCAGGAACAAAGGCTGAAGTTCACTGCTTCCCAGGCGCCTAAATGGAGTCAGGCACCTGTATGGTGACAGGCGCCCAAGAAGGGCCTTTTTCTAGCAGTCTCGAAGGAAAGCCTCCAAATCAGCAAAGAGGCGCCCGTGATCATACAGGCGCCCCAATTCAAGGGATAAGCGCTGGCCAAGTCTACGGAAGAGGATTCACGCTGAGTGGCCACGTGTCAGGCGCCCCCTACGACATAGGTGCCCAAGAAGCCTGTATATAAAGGGGTTCACCCCTTGCTTCCAACGAAAATGTTCAAGCGCTTTGCTCTAAACACTCCGTGCTCAAGTCTCAAGCGCCAACGACGACCTGTGGCTCCGATCTTCTAATTCATCTCCGGTCGTCGGTATTTTTTTATTTAATTGTTAATATCAAATTATGTATTCATACATCAAAGTTGTAACTATTTTTGTGAAATATAGAATTGCCCAACGTAAACGGTCAAGGATCGTGGGCCTTGGAGTAGGAGTTGATCTAGACTCCGAACCAAGTAAAAGAAAAACGTGTTTGCATTGTTTGATTTTTCCGCTGCGTATTACTCTTTGTATTAGAAAAAGATTTTATCGATATTCACCCCCCTCTATTGATTCTAAACGATCCCACAAGTGGTATCAGAGCGGGTGGCTCAAATCTAGTGCAACCACCAATTGAGCAATTTTTCGGATTTTCATTTTAAAATATTTTTTTCGTTCATAATTTTCTAGTTCATCGAGGTTGGTGCGGCACCAATCAATTTCTTTATTATTATTTTTTTTGCCGCACTACTAATCCATGACTTAGTCTTGGAACAAGTTTTTTTTTTGTAAATTTTTTCAGATAAAATTCAATGGTCATGCAAGAAGGCTATTGCACCGCCAGACCAGCACTCTTCTTAGGAGAAGATTTCTCCTATTAGAATAGTAGGATGGAAGTCCACCTGATAACTCTGGTGGACATGTGGATTATCATCCAGTCCGGACTGGAGATACCCAAGAACGCACAAGGTGAGGTGTTAGGCTACACAGAGTGGGACGGACCACTCAAGAAGAAAATCGAGGCTGACGCAAAGGCCACATAGACACTACAATGTGGCTTGACGAAAATAGAGTTGAACCGCGTCGGACACTTCAGCAGCGCAAAGGAACTATGAAACAAGCCAATCGAACTGCACGAAGGTACGTCAGATACGCGGATCAGCAAAAGAGATCTGTTACTCAACAGACTCTACACCATAAAGAAGCACGAAGGTGAATCAGCAGCACAACTCCATGTAAGAATCCAGGAGCTGATGAACGGGTTGCATACAATAGGTCATAAGGTCGAGAAGCATAACCTAATAAGGTATACTCTAAACTCGTTCCCAAGGAACACACTGTGGGCATTTGGTGGATGCCTACAAGGTTTCTAGGATCCTTTCTGAAATTCAACTTGATGAGTTATTTTCCGAATTAGAATTACACGAACAAACTAATACTGCAATGGTCGAGAAAAGTATAGCTTTTATTGCAGGGAAAACTCTAGGAAGATCTCAGAAGAAGAAACTACAACCAGTACCCGAGTTCGACTTAGATTCAGAGTCTGACAACGATGGAGTAGATCATCCAAAACCGGACATGTGGATTATCATCCAGTCCGGACTAGAGATACCCAAGAACGCACAAGGTGAGGTGTAAGGCTACACAGAGTGGGACGGACCACTCAAGAAGAAAATCGAGGCTGACGTAAAGGCCACATAGACACTACAATGTGGCTTGACGAAAAAAGAGTTGAACCGCGTCGGACCCTTCAGCAGCGCAAAGGAACTATGAAACAAGCTAATCGAACTGCACGAAGGTATGTCAGATACGCGGATCAGCAAAAGAGATCTGTTACTCAACAGACTCTACACCATAAAGAAGCACGAAGGCGAATCAGTAGCACAACTCCATGTAAGAATCCAGGAGCTGATAAACGGGTTGCATACAATAGGTCATAAGGTCGAGAACCATAACCTAATAAGGTATACTCTAAACTCGTTCCCAAGGAACACACTGTGGGCATTTGGTGGATGCCTACAAGGTTTCTAGGAACCATTCTGAAATTCAACTTGATGAGCTATTTTCCGAATTAGAATTACACGAACAAACTAATACTGCAATGGTCGAGAAGAGTATAGCTTTTGTTGCAGGGAAAACTCCAGGAAGATCTCAGAAGAAGAAACTACAACCAGTACCCGAGTCCGACTCAGATTCAGAGTCTGACAACGATGGAGTAGATCATCCAAAACTGGTCTGGTTGGCTCGTGACTACTACAAGGAGCTTAAGAGTCAAACGAACAAAAAGAAGACTAATCGAAAGAAGAAAGATCCAGCTGAACCTTCAACAAGCCAAAAGAACAAAAGCAACGTAACATGTTACGAGTGCAACAAGAAGGGGCATTTCAGATCGAAGTGCCCCAACCTGAAGGAGAAGAAGAAAGCTTGGAAGAAGAAGGCACTTCAAGCCACCTAAGACGAATCATCCTCTGAAGATGAAGAAGAAGCTCCGCACTCAAACCTCCTCACGTTGACCGCCTCGGAAGGCATCGACTCCGGAACGGAATCAGAACTGGATGAAGACATTGGCACCGGAAAGCTCTCGATCTCGGAGGATGGATGGATTACGGTAAGAGGTTATGTTGAAACTGAACTTTACGATCTCATTTCATATTTGTCACGCAAGTTGGCAAAAGCCAACATCCGAGTTGAAACCCTCCGAAAGGAAGTCAAACTCCTGAAAGAGGAAGTCCACTCAAGTTCCTCGACCGAGTCAGTTCATGAAGGAAACTCGACTCAAGTTCAAAAGCTTGAGGAAGAGAATTCCTCCTTGAAAACTCAAGTAAAGAAACTCAGTGTCGCATTGGAATGATTCACTTCGGGTTCCAAGAATCTTGACAAGATACTTAGAAAATAGAAGTCAGTTCTAAATCTATCCATGTTGGATCGGAGAAAATCGATAGAGGGGGGGGGGATGAATATCGATCGAAGAATTTCAGATTAAAAGTTAGAGCTATTGCGCAGCGGAAAAAACAAAATCAATGCTAACAAGTTTCTTTTACTTGGTTCGGAGCATAGATCGACTCCTACTCCAAGGCCCACGGTCCTTGACCTTTTACTTTGGGCAATTCTATAATTCACTTAAATAAGTACAAGAATAGAATATGGAATTGAGTACAGTACATTAGCAAAATTTATACCGACGATGACAAAATCTGAGCCGCGGGTCATCGTTGGCACATGAGAAGTGAGCGCGGGGCTTTCTGGAGCTGAGCACTTGGAGAAAACAGTTGGAAGAAGTTGTTCTGAAGCCTTGGGGGTGAACCCCCTTATATAGCAGCCATAGGGGCGCCTGTGTCGATGGGGGTGCCTGACACGTGGGCTCTCCTGCGAGAACTCCTATCCGCAGGCTTGGTCATCGCTTATCCCCTTCACTGGGGTGCCTGAGCTGATGGAGGCGCCTGTGTTAACGCGGGCGCCTGAGCTGACTTGGTCTAGAGGCTTCGTGGTAGTTTGCTTCAATGGCTTTGAAATACCCTTGCACTGGGGCGCCTGTATCCATACGGGCGTCTAGCCCAGTGAGGCGCCTAAGCTACAAAAACAACGTTCCTTCGTTCCTTCGTTCCATGCAACCAAGGTTAGTTCCAAAACATAAGAAGCAAATATGTTAGCCATTATTTACAGCCTAAGCTGTCTTGGTTCTGACTTTGGGTCTCCCAAATGGAACCCTAGGTTCAACCGACGTCTACTGTTCCCTCGCACGGGGAACGCGCCCTGACCTACTCCACTCAAGAGAGTTTACCTTTTGCCAACCGGCTCCTCCGGTTGGAATTTTGCCCAATCCTCCCGATCAGGTCTTCGTGCCCAGTCCGCGACCAGGACTTCTTGCCCAACTTCTGGTTAGGTCGTCGTACCTAGCCCTTTGCCAGGACTTCTTGCCCAGTCCTCGACCAGGACTTCTTTGCCCAACATCCGATCAGGTCTTCTTGCCCAGTACTTGACCAGGACTTCTTGCCCATCCCTTTGCCAAGACTTCTTGCCTAATGTTCCTAGGACTTTCCTGCACACTTAGTTAGCTTGTTAGATCACAATAACACCTTAACTTCTGAGCCCTTTGTCATTATCAAAACACAGGTTTGACTTTGGTGATTCCGGCACCAACAATCTCCCCTTTTTAATTTATGGCAACCTGGTTCAAAAAGTTAAGTTAAAAAGATAACAAGCAATGAAAAGAAAATAAGAAATTCAGTTCTCCCCCTGAAACGAATATTCTCCCCTGAGTTTTTCAAAGATATGAGGGTTTTTGTAAATCTTCTAAGTGCATTAGATTTTGACTATTCAAAAAAATTTTGCAAGTTTTTAACACTTAGAAAATTTTCCAAAAAGTTTTTCATGGTTAGAAAATTTTCCAAACGATTTTCAAGTTTTTCATACTTAAAAAATTTTCAAAAGTTTTTTGCAAATTTTTCAAACTTAGAAAATTTTTCAAAGGATTTTTGAAAATTTTTCAAACTTAGAAAATTTTTCAAAAGATTTTGGTAAATTTTTCAAACTTAGAAAATTTTTCAAAAGATTTTCGTAAATTTTTCAAACTTAGAAAATTTTTCAAAAGATTTTCAAGTTTTTCATACTTAGAAATTTTCCAAAATATTTTCAAGTTTTTCATACATAGAAAATTTTCCAAATGGTTTTTGCAAATTTTTCAAACTTAGAAAATTTTCCTTGAAAAAATATTTTGTGATAAAACACTTAGAGAAACAACTTTTCACTTAGACCTATTTAACTACTTGAAAATTGTGAGGTGCTTTGGAAAGTACTTAGAAATGCTTTGTTTTGAAATGCTTAGATTTGAAAAAAAAACATTTTTATGCACTTACTTAGTTTTGAAAGCACTTAGTTATATACTTTACTTTTTAAAAAAGAGATAAAAATTCTTCAAAAAAATTTCTCTAAAAAATTTCTCTTTTCCTTTCTCTCCCCCTTTGCCATATATCAAAAAACATTTATACTAATTACAGCAGGTAAATTAGAGCTAGTAAAAACAATTGAAATTCTATATTGAACCAACTCTAATAACTTTAAGCATAACCTGGACCAAACCAAATTAAACCGTTCTTGTTCGGGTCCTGTCTAACCATGTTAGCTACTTACTAACTGTCATAAACAGTAGCATTCGCTAGGGTTAGTCATGTTAAGTGATATGTTCAAGTTAGATTTTCTAAGATTGACACTTAACCTGATTGCTGTTCAACTTGTATTTATTGCCCTAATTAATGTAGATGCACTGACTTAAAGCATCTTGAATCAAGGCATAGACCTAAGCATCTCAACCCAGTTTAGGTTATCAATCAAAAGTACCCTAAGGTGCTTGTGAGATGTTGACTTCTAGATCTATAGGTGCATGCAGTTCTAGGGTTAGGGCCTAAGCTAAGTCCATTTGCGAAAAAGCCCTAGTTTTGAAGGGGTTAAGTTTTTGAAAAAAGCTTAGTCGGAAAATCATTTTAAATTTCAAAAAACTTGATAACAGAAATGATTTTTCACAAAAGATTAATTAGAATAAAAAATAAACCAATTTTTGGAAAAATATAGAGCAGTCCTATTCTACTAAACATTACCCTAACTGCCTTCTTAGTGAGCTAAACTCTGACTCAGGTAAGGGTTTGGTAAAGATATCAGCTATGTTAGACTTTGAGTCCATATGTTTAACGACTATTTCACCCCTGGCTACATGGTCTCTTACAAAATAATGTTTAACTTCTATATGTTTTGTTTTGGAGTGTTGAATTGGGTTCTTAGTCAGGTTGATTGAGCTTAAGTTATCAATATAGACTTGGGTTTGGGTGTAGTCAAGCTGGAAGTCCTTAAGTGTGTGCATCATCCATAAGAGTTGTGTCACATACTCTCCTAAGGCAACATATTCTACTTCAGTTGTAGATAGGGCTACGTAGTGTTGCTTTCTGCTACACCAGCTGACTAGGCTATGTCCTAAAAGTTGACAGCTTCCACTTGTGCTTTTTCTATCTAACTTGCACCTAGCATAGTCAGAGTCAGAAAATCCTAACAATTAAAAAGTGGAAGTCCTATGATACCAAGTCCCTACATTTAGGGTACCCTTAATTTACCTAAGTACTCGTTTTAGGCTGCTAAGTGGGATTCCTTAGCACAAGTTTGGTACCTAGCACATATTCCTACAGAGAATAGGATATCAGGTCTGCTAGCTGTAAGGTAAAGTGACTTCCAATCATACTTAGGTAAAGTAGACTTCCAATTATACTTCGGTAAAGTTTAAGATCTACAACCTTACCTTCAGGGTTACTATCAATTTTAACATTTGTGGCCATAGGGGTACTTATGCTTTTAGAGTTATCCATTTTAAATTTCTTTATTTACTCTTTAGCATACTTGGATTGGTGATTATAATTACCATCTCTAGTTTGCTTAATTTGCAATCCTAAGAAAAAGTTGAGCTCACCTACTAAGCTCATTTTGAATTCATTTTCCATTATTTTTACAACTTTTTTTAGAAAGTTTGAGTTGGTGGATCCAAAAATTATGTCGTCAACATAAATTTGGGCAATGAAAATGTCTTTTTCTAAGGTTTTAACAAAAAGGGTGGAGTCAATTTGTCCTTGGTTAAATTCCTTAGAAATAAGATAAGTTGATAGGCGTTTATACCATGCCCTAGGTGCTTGTTTTAACCCATAAAGTGCTTTTTTAAGCTTATAGACATACTCAGATTTTTCTAGGTCCTCAAATCCTGGGGGTTATCCTACATAGACTTCTTCTTTGATGAACACATTCAAAAAGGCTGACTTAACGTTCATTTGATATAGCTTGAACCCTCTATGGGTTGCAAATGCTAGCAACATTCTAATTAACTCAAGTTTGGCTACTGGGGCATAGGTTTCATCATAGTCTAATCCTTCGACTTAACTGAACCCTTTAGCTACTAAGCGAGCTTTATTTCTAACTATTTCCCCTTTGTCATTTAGTTTATTCCTAAAGACCCACTTAGTATCTATAATAGACTTGCCCTCAGGTTTAGGTACTAGTTCCCAGACTTGATTTCTTTCAAATTGGGCTAACTCCTCCCATATAGCTATAATCCAATCAGGATCAGGTAGGGCTTCCTCTATAGTCTTAGGTTCAATTTTTGAAATCAATGCTATCTGACTAAGATTTCTATAGGAGGACCTAGTTCTGACTCCTAAGGTTGGATCACCCACAATTTGATCAAAAGGGTGACTGAGTCTGGGTTTCTTGGTTCTTCTAGAACTTGGTTCAGCCTCGGGTCTGGTTGGACCGTTCAATTCAGTATTTCATTAAACTACTTGGGTTGGTTCAGTTATTTGTTCAGTTGACGTAGTAGTTGGTTCAAGAGTTAGTTCATTTAGAGGTTCAATTATTAGTTCAATTGATGGTTCAATTGTTTGTTCATTATCTTCCTTATCAATATTTGATTGGTTCAAGTTTTGGTTATCATATTTTGGTTTAGTTTCCTCATCAAAGATTGAGTTAGTCGTTTCTTCAATTTTGTTAGTTTGTTTATTGTAAACCCTATAGGCCCTACTAGTTGTTGAATATCCTAAGAAGACCCCTGGGGTTGACTTGGATTGAAATTTACCTAGGTAGTCCTTGGTGATTAAGATATGGACTTTGCACCCAAAGAGCCTTAGGTAGTGTAGGTTGGGCAGTCTATGATAATATAATTCATAAGGTGTTTTATTGTGTCTTTTGTTAATTAGGACCCTATTTTGGATATAGCAAGCCGTACTTATTGCTTCTGCCCAAAATTGGTTAGCTAGGTTAAATTCATTCAGCATAGTCCTAACGGCTTCCTGAAGGGTTCTGTTTTTTCTTTCTACTATCCCATTTTGTTGGGGGGTTCTAGGACAGGAAAATTCGTGAATATATCCATTTATTTTATAGAATTTCTCAAACCTTTGATTCTCAAACTCTCCCCCGTGATCACTCCTAAGTCTTTTGATTTTCAATTATTTTACATAGGTCAATAAATAGGTTTAGGGTTTCATCTTTAGTTTTTAGGAACCTAACCTAGGTAAACCTAGAGTAATCATCGATGATAACTAAGCAGTATCGGTTCCCGCTTAGTGACTTGGCCCCATGTGAATCAAATATGTCAAGGTGCAGGAGCTCAAGTGTGGCTTGGGTTATGTTTGATTGAATTGGCTTGTGATTAGACTTAGTTTGTTTGCCTTGGTTACATGAGTTACAGATTGTATTTTCAAAGTTCATAATTTTTGCTACCCCTTTAATTAGACCAAGTTGGGTAATTTTAGAAATCAGTCTAACATTAGTGTGACCTAATCTCCTATGCCAGAGGTTGGATTCTTCTAATTGAGTCAAGAGGCATTTTGGTACTAAAGGTAAGTTGATAGTATAAACATTGTTTCTCCTAGTACCCTTAAGCATGACTTCTGAGTCTTGAAGGTTTCTAATTAGGCAGTCAGAGTTAGTGAATGTAACTACATAGCCAGTATCACATAGTTGACTTATACTAAGCAAATTGAATTTAAAATTTTCAACCAGGAGCACTTTCTTAATTACAAAATTAGACATGAGTTCAATGTTACCTGACCCAATGACTTTGAGTGTTGCATTGTTGCCAAATGCTACTGAGCCTAGGTTCTTGAACTTGATTTTGGTGAATTTCAATTTGTCTCTAGTCATGTGTCTAGAGCATCCACTATCCAATATCCATTGGTCCAAATCTTTATGTTCCTACACATAAAGTATTTATTGATTTGGATCCAATTAGAGTCAGGGATTGCTTAAAATTGATTTTCATAGCCTAGTCTGTCTCACCCAGTCTAGTGTTATCAATCACATTAACCTTATGGGTTTTGTGAGACAGGTTTTTAAAGAGATTGATTTTAATTTTGAAAAACATGGTTAATTTTGAAAATTTTATAAAGTTTAAGTTTATTGATTTAGAAAAGTGTTTGAATCTAAGATTAATTAAAATTTGTGTTAGATTCAAATCAAACAATAGTAAAGTGAATCTGATTTTCAATAATTGGTTTTCAGGTCTTGGCGAGGCACTAGGCCTTCTTTGGCTGAAGCCTTAATGGATCATCAACCCTTTCCTTGACACAACCTTTTATTGAAAATTCATCTTCAAGTTACTTCTTGAAAGATTTTGGTCTAACTAGTTTGGGTCTTGGATCGGTAGCTTCGGCTAGTTCCACCAGACTAAACAGACCAAGTAGAGTATACTTGACCTTATTAGAAGGGCTTCCCTAACGTACTATCATCTCACCTCCACCCAATACTAGGTTTTCAAATTTCAATTTAAATCATTTTATCCTTAGTTTAACCAGTCCTAAGTCTAAGCATGATAATTTGCAGAAGAAAATAAACAATCAAGCATACAATTAAACCAAATCGTAATTAAAACAAACTATCTAATTATGAATATGGTTTTTATATTGGCTCCCCCTGGACAATAGTCTCGATAATGGTTAGGTAAGATGTGAATCTTTTCCTTGGGGATCCAATACTGGTTTGGTCGAGCTTGTTTGTTCAAGCAGAGCTTGGGGACCCAAGCTTGGACTTTAGATCTAGGTTGGTTCAATACAGCGTAATAAGATCGTTGTCTTGACTTGGTTCGATAACCGAGTCCAAATCGATTAAGAACGACCTTCTACTTTCCAAGGATCATGTCAAGAGCCTTGGAACCAGAAGTGAACCGTTCTATGCCAACTCTAAGCTCCTTGACTTGAGTTTTCAAGGAGGAATTCTCTTCCTCAAGCTTTTGAACTTGAGTGGAGTTTCCTTCTTGAACTTTCTCGGTCAAGGACCTCAAGTCGGCTTCCTCCTTCAGGCGTTTTACTTCCTGTCAGAGGGACTCGACCCGGATTGTGGCTTTCGCCAAGTTGCGAGATAAATAAGAAATTAATTTTGAATGTTCATATTCTGAATAACCCCTTACCGTAATTTGCCCCTTCTCCGAGATTGTGAGCCTTCCGTCGTTTGGTTCCGATTCCGATCCGGTGTCGACGTCTTCTAAAGTGGTTAAGGTGAGTAAATTTGCATGTGGGACTTCTTCTTCTTCTTCGGAAGAGGATTCATCCCAAGTGGCTTGGAGAGCCTTCTTCCTTCGCCCCTTCTTTGCTTCCATTAGATTAGGGCACTCTGACTTGTAATGTCCCTTTTTGTTGCATTCGTAGCAGGTGACATTGGGCTTGCTCTTCGAGGTTGTTGAAGGTTCTGATGGATCTTCCTTTCTTCGGCTTGCTTTCTTTTTTTTGTTTGGTACTTTAGCTCCTTGTAGTAGTCCCGAGCTAGCCGAACTAATTTGAGTCGATACCCTTCGCTATCTTCTGAGTCTGAGTCAGACTCGGGTGCGGGTTGAATCTTTTTCTTGGGAGCTTTTCTTTGAGGTTTTCCTGCAATGAAAGCTATAATCTTCTTGGCCAAAGTGGTGTTAGTCTGTTCATGCAGTTCTAATTATGAGAAAAGTTAATCGAATTTAATTTTAGAAAGATCCCTAGAAACCTTGTAGGCATCTACCAGGATGCCCACAGTGTGTTCCTTGGGAATACGTTTAGTGTATACCTGATTAGGTCACGGTTCTCGACCTTTTGACCTATTGTATGCAGCCCATTCATCAACTCCTGGATTCTGGCATGGAGCTATGCTACTGATTCTCTTTCGTTCATCTTGATCGTGTAGAGTTTGTTCAGCAACAGATCTCTTTTGCTGATCCTGGTGTCGGAAGTGCCTTCATGCAGCTCGATCAGCTTGGTCCAAAGTTCTTTGGCGCTATTGAAGGGTCCCACCCGGTTCAGCTCCTCCTTGGTCAAACCGCATTGCAAAGTCTGGGTTGCCTTTGCATCAACCTTGATCTTCTTCTTCAGCGAGGTGTCCCATTCGGTATAGTGTTGCACCACTCCTTCTCCGTTCTTGGGAATATCCAGCTCAGATTGGATAATTATCCACATGTCCACCTGAGTTTTCAGGCGGACTTCCATCCTGCTTTTCCAGTAGGAGAAATCCTCTCCTGAAAAAAGGTGGTCTAGCAGTGCTGAATCCCTCTTACATGACCATTTGAATTTTAACTATAAAATTAAAAACAAAAAAACTTGTTCCAATACTAGGTCTTGAATTACTAGTGCGGGAAGAAAATATAATAACGAAAAGAAAAAAAATCAAGTGGTGTTGCACCAACCTCGATTAACGAGAATGATTCGGAAAAAAAATTAAAAATTTCATAAATCCGAAAAAAACTCTCAAACTGGTGGTTGCACCAAGTTTGAGCCACTCGCTCTGATACCACTTGTTGGATTGGAGAAAATCGATAGAGAGGGGTGAATATTAATCGAAGAATTTTGGATTAAAGGTTAGAGCGATTGCGCAGCGAAAAAAAAAAAATCAATGCTAACAAGTTTCTTTTACTTGGTTCGGAGCCTAGCTCGACTCTACTCCATGGCCCACGGTCCTTGACCATTTAGTTTGGGAAATTCTATAATTTGCGCAAATAAGTACAAGAATAGAATATGGAATTGAGTACAGTACTTTAACAAAATTTATACCGACGATGAAAAGTAATCAAATCTGAGCCACGGGTCGTCGTTGGAGCTAGAGACGTGAGTACGGGGCTTTCTGGAGCAGAGCGCTTGAAGAAAACAGTTGGAAGAAGTTGTTCTGAATCCTTGGGGGTGAACCCCCTTATATAGCAACCATAGGGGTGCCTGTGTCGATGGGGGAGCCTGACACGTGACCTCTCCTGCGAGAACTCCTATCCGCAGGCTCGGTCAGCGCTTATCCCCTTCACTGGGGCGCCTGAGCTGATGGGGGCGCCAGTGTTAACACGGGCGCTTAAGCTTACTTGGTCCAGAGGCTTCGTGGCTGTTTGCTTCAATGGCATTGAAATAGCCTTGCACTGGGGCGCCCGTATCCATACGGGCTCCTAGCCCAGTGAGGCGCCTCACTCCATTGAGGTGCCTGAGCTGCAGAGATAATGTTCCTTCATTCCCTGCAACCATGGTTTGTTCCAAAACACAAGAAACAAATATGTTAGCCATTATTTACACCCTAAGCTGTCTTGGTTCTGACTTTGGGTCTCGCAAATGGAACCCTAGGTCGAACCGACGCCTACTGTTCCCTCGCACGGGGAACACGTCCTCACCTACTCCTCTCAGGAGAATTTACCTTTTGCCAACCGGCTCCTCCGGTTGGACTTTTGCCCAATCCTCTTGATTAGGTCTTCATGCCCAGTCCGCGACCAGGACTTCTTGCCCGACTTCTGGTCAGGTCTTCGTGCCCAGCCCTTTGCCAGGACTTCTTGCCCAGTCCTCGACCAGGACTTCTTTGCCCAACTTCCAGTCAGGTTTTCTTGCCTAGTCCTTGACCAGGACTTCTTGCACATCCCTTTGCTAGGACTTCTTGCCTAGTGTTCCTAGGACTTTCCTGCACACTTAGTAAGCTTGTTAGATCACAATAACACCTTAACTTCTGAACCCTTTGCCATTATCAAAATACAGGTTTGACTTTGGTGCTTCCAGCACCAACAATCCGGACTAGACTATAGAACCAACTCGCGACAATGCTCTTACTATTCCATATTGAACCAACCTAGTTCCCGAGTCCATGCATGGGTCTCAAAGCTATGTTTAAATAAAGAAGCCGGACCAAACTAATATTGGATCCCCAAGGATAATATTCACATCTTGCCTAACCCTTATCGAGGCTTCAGTCCAGGGGGAGCTAATATAAAAACCATTTTTATACTTAGATGATTTTTTTATATTGCTTGTTGCTTGTTTATTTCATTTTTTGCAATTTTATTATGCTTAGATTTAGGAATGGTTAGTTAAGGATAGAAGACTTACTTGAAACTTGAACAACATAGTATTAGGTGGATGTGAGATGATAGTACGTTTGGGAAATTTTCTAAAGAAATAATTTGAAAATGAACTTTTGGTAAAAGGCTTTGTCAAGGAAAGAGTTGTTGATCCAATAAGGCTACGACCAAAGAAGGCCTCTGTGCCTCGCTAAGACCTGGAAGCTGATTATCGAAACTCACTTTTAAATAACTATTTGATAAAATTGAATCTAACACAAGTTTTAATTAAATCTTAGATTTAATTAACATTAATTCAAAGATAAAAATTAATACACCTCACAAAATAGATAAGGAAACATGTTTTGTCACTTAGAATTGGGTGAGATGTCTCGGACCTAATAATATAGTTCAACCCAACCAACCATCATTTTTTAAAATTTAATTCTATATTTTTCAAAATTAACTCTTCAATATTTTTCAAAATTAATTCTATATTTTTCAAAATTAACTCTACAACATTTTTTCGAAAGTAATTCTACATTTTTCAAAATTAACTCTACAACATTTTTTCAAAAGTAATTCTACATTTTCCAACATTAACTCTTCCACATTTTCAAAATTAATTCAACTCATACTGAAAACCTGTCTCACAAAAACCCATAAGGTCAACATGCTTGATAACGTTAGATGTGGGTGAGACAGATTAGGTAGTGAAATTCAATTCAACCTATCCTTACCTCTACATAAATGGATCCAAATCAAACATACTTTATGTGTAGGAACATAAAGATTTGGACTAGTAGATGTTGGATAGTGGATGCTCTAGACACATGACTGAGGATAAATTGAAGTTCACCAAAATCAAGTTCAAAAACCTAGGCTCAGTGGTATTTGGCAACAATGCCACACTTAAAGTAATTGGGTCAGGTAACATTGAACTTAACTCTGACTTTATTATTAAAAAGGTGTTATTGGTTGAAAACTTTAAGTTTAATTTACTTAGCATTAGCCAACATTGTGATACTGGTTATGTTGTTATCTTCACCAATTATAACTGCCTGCTTAGGAATCTACAAGACTCAGAAGTAACACATAAGGGTAGTAGGAAAAACAATGATTACACTATCAATCTACCCGTAATACTTAAATGTTTTCTAACTCAATTAGAAGAAACCAATCTTTGGCATAGAAGACTAGGTCACACCCACTCTTTTTAACCGTTTCCTTGGACTACGACCTTCTCAGTCCACATTTTGCTGTAATCCTTCGACAGACCTTCCCATCGATCCTCCATATTCACACATCACCCTTGATACTCTCTATTCTTACTTTTTTCGGAGAGGAGAGGGACCTGACTGTACAGAGATTTCAGTCTGTCGATCTGCACAAACACAACTACGTTCTTTACAGAGTCCTGGTCCGCTGCATTCTTCCTTTGACCTCTCGAGATGTGGCAGCCATGCGAACCTTCCATACGCTCCTACTCTATGCGATGATCCACCACTTGTACATAGACATAGGTCTACACATGTTTCATACAATCATCTACGCATCCAGTGTATCCACTCACTCCACAGTACGGACACCCTACTGCCACATTCTCACCACACTTCTTCATCATCACGGTCGAGACGTCTCTACCGGAGAGATCATTACTATGATCGAGTTTGATGAGATAGGGACTAGGAACTTTTCTTTAGCGACCATAGACATCTCGCCCACCAGGGTTTTGTCGTGGAGAAGACGAGGTGCTCGACGCTAGATCGATTCGGACGATGAGGTGGACGTCGACGTAGCCGATCTCACAACCTAGATCGAGGAGCATCTGCGCGAGCCTCCATCACTAACTATGGACCAGCGCCTTGCTCAGATAGAGATGGAGGTCCACAGCCTCCGAGAGGAGATGGATGCTCATCATGTCGAGCACATGGACGCACTTCAGGCCCGACATGATGCAGACTAGGCCCGACACGATGCAGACTAGGCCCGACATGATGAGATGATGTTGATGTTTCGGTCGTGGCACCCCGGCCCATTTTGGCCCCCTGGCCCATCTTCTTAGACCAGAGATGTACTTTTGATGATCTGACTTTCCCAACTTTGTAGGGCTGACTTGTTGTATTACACTATGTAGTTGCCTTGGTTACTTCTATTTATCTGCTTTATATTTGACTTAATATTTGTCTGATTCATATTTGACTTTTTATCTACTTCATATTTAACTTGTATGTTAGGGTTGTGCTTAGTAGAATAGGACTATTCTAATTTTTCTTAAAATCTTTTATGTTTTCAATATTTTTCAAAAACTGGTAATTCATATCTTTCGAAAAATCATTTTTATTAAGTCTTGAGTTTTAAAATTCTTTTCCAACTTAGATTTTTTCAAAAAATTACCCCTTTAAAACTACGGGTTTTTTCGCAAATGGATTTAGCCTAGCCTTTAACCCTAGAATTACATGCACCTATAGATCTAGAAGCCAGCATCTCACAAGCATCTTAGGACACTTTGATTGATTACCTAGACTGGGTTAAGATGCTTAGGTCTTTGCCTTGACTCAAAATGCTTTAAGTCAGTGCATCTAGAGTAGTTGGGGCGATAAATACAATTGAACAGCAATCAAGCTAATGTTCAAGCTTAGAAAATCTAACATGATCAGAGGACTTAACTTGACTAACCCTACTGAAAGCTGCTATTATATAACCGTTTGTAAGTAGCTAACAAGGTTAGACAGGACCCGAACAAGTTCAATTTAGTTGGTTTGATCCTTTTTGTTGCTTCGACTCACTAGAATTGGTTCAATATGTATTTAGATTTTGTTAAAAATGGCTCTGATTCGCAATTCATTTTTCAAGCAGTTTTTTGAAATATGGCAAAGGGGGAGAGAAAAAGAAAAGAATTATTCTTAGTTTTTTTGAACAACCAAGTTAAATTTTCAAGTTAAGTGGCTTAAAACATTCAAGCACAAATTTTATTTTCAAAATATTTTTCCAAGTGCACAAAATTTTTCAATGTACAAAATCAATTTATAAGAGCACAAAATATTTCTAAATACAAAATCTTTTTCCAAGTGCACGAAATTTTTCTTAATACAAAATATTTTTCTAAATATTTTGTACATTTTCAAGTGTTGCAGAATTTTTCTAAGTGTAAAAGTTTTTTTAAGTGTATCATTTTTCTAAATGACTTTTAAGTGCATGATTTTTCTAAGTGAAAAATTTTCAATGTGCAAAATGTTAATAAGTGCATTTTTTTAAAAAAAAGTGCAAATTTTTCTATGTGTAAAATGTTTTATG
This sequence comes from Boesenbergia rotunda, assembly GCA_024364735.1. Classification (NCBI taxonomy): domain Eukaryota; kingdom Viridiplantae; phylum Streptophyta; class Magnoliopsida; order Zingiberales; family Zingiberaceae; genus Boesenbergia; species Boesenbergia rotunda. The sequence goes on from JAGFNQ010001099.1 coordinate 106,586, forward strand.
CAAAAAGATTTTCAAGTGCACAATATTTTTTTAAGTGCAAAATCTTGGTAAGCGTGTATATGTTTTTTTGCAAAAAAAAACACTTGGTCAAAATTTGTACACTTAGGGGGCGCTTGGTATATATTCGGTAATGGGAATGGTAATGGGTTTTCATTGATGGGTTAATGGGAATGGGAATGATTACTGGATTGATGGTGTTTGTATAAATACGGGAATGAGTACAATTACCATTAATGCTGCTTGGTATGAATAAAAACGTAATGGGAGAAGAAGGCGACGCAATGAAAAAGGCGGCGCCTGGAGGAGAAGCGACGCGAGGTGAGGAGGGGGGAGAAGCGTGCTTCGCCTGGAGCAGGACCTGGCGGCGGGAGAAGAAGGCGATGCAAGTTGGGGAGGGGGAGAATCGCGGCGGCGCTTGGAGGAAGAGGGGAGACGCGCGAGGGGGTGGTGAGACGACGCGATACGGGAGGGCTTTGTGGTCTGCGACAAAAAAAAATGAAGAAGGGGGAATGGGTTTAGTGATAACCGAGGGGTTAGTAGGTTATCAAAATAAGGGAATTAAAATCATACATTAATTCCGATTCCCATCTACCAAGCATCAGGTATGGGAATGAAACTAATTTCATTCCGATTCCTTACCCCTAAACCCCCCAACTATGCAGCTCCTTAGTTTTTTATTGAAAAACTTCATATCATTGAAAGCTTCAGGGGTAGAATTTCTATTTCAGGGGGAGCTTAGTAAATATTTTTCAAAAAGTGATTTTCTTAGAATAAACATGTTTTTTATATACGCTTTATATGGTTTGAACATAACTTTTTGAACCTGGTTGCCTAAATCAAAAAGGGGGAGATTGTTGGTACCGGAAGCACCAAGATCGAACCTGAGTTTTGATAATGGCAAAGGGTTCATATGTTAAGGTTATCTAGTGATCTAAGAAGGTGTTTAAGTGTACAGGAAAAGTCCTATGTAAACTAGGCACGAAGTCCTGATTCAAGTAATTGGGCAATAAGTCCTGGCCGAGGGTTGGGCACCTAAGTCCTGACCAAGGGTTGGTCAATAAGTCCTGGTCGCGGACTGGGCACGAAGTCCTGATTCAAGGAATTGGGTAATAAGTCCTGACCGAGGGCTGGGCACCGAAGACCTGATCGAGGATTGGGCAATAATTCCTGGTCGCGGACTGGGCATGAAGACCTAATCAGGAAGATTGGGAAAAAGTCCAACCGAAGGAGTCGGTTGGCAAAAAGGTAAATTCTCCTGAGAGGAGTAAGCGAGGGCGCGTTCCTTGTAGGAGGAAACATTAGGTGTCGGTTCAACCTAGGGTTCCATTTTGGAAGCCCAAAGTCAGAACCAAGACAACTCAGGCTGTTTTCTGGACTTAACTTATATATTGTTTGTGTTTTGGAACTAACTCTGGTTGCAGGAACAAAGGCTGAAGTTTACTGCATCCCAGGCACCTGATCATAGTGGCGCCTGTATGGTGACAGGCGCCCAAGAAGGCGCCCGTGATCATACAGGCATCCCAGTCTTCCCAGGCGCCCCAGTTGAAGGGATAACCACTAGCCAAGTCTACGGATGAGGATTCGCGCAGAGAGGCCATGCGTCAGGCGCCCCCTTCAACACAGGCGCCCAAGAAGCCTGTATATAAAGGGGTTCACCCCTTGCTTCCAGACACAACTGCTTCCAATGAAAACGTTCAAGCGGTTTACTCCAAACGCTCCGTGCACAAGTCTCAAGCGCCAACGATGACCTGCGGGTCCGATTTCTAATTTTTCTCCGATCGTCGGTATTTTTTATTTAATAGTTAATATCAAATTCTGTATTCATACTTCAATGTTGTAACCATTTTTGCAAAATATAGAATTACCCAACGTAAATGGTTAAGGACCGTGGGCCTTGTAGTAGGAGCCGATCTAGACTCCGAACCAAGTAAAACAAAAACATGTTAGCATTGTTTGATTTTTCTGCTGCGTATTACTCTTTGTATCCGAAAAAGATTTTATCATTATTCACCCCCCCCCCCTCTATCGATTCTAAACAATCCCACAGTTCTATGTGATGGTGATCATTGGTCGGCAAGAGGAGGGTGAATTGCCCATGAAAATAATGTTGAGGCAAACGACCCTAAAATGATTGGAAGATCATGGTTTTGATGTGTGTGTGTGAATATGATTAAGGTTGGAGTGTTATGTTGTATTTGATGTGTGTGATTGAGTTTGCAGGACTTGGTGAATCACACATGGTGAACATATCCGAGGGACGAGAGCCAAGGGAGGAGGACCCCAAGGGCAAGCCGGGAAGTGGACTTCAAGGGCACACGTGAAGGGTGGCATGGAGGCAAGCCAAGGGAAGGCTTGTGTGTGCATCCGAGGGACGAGAGCCAGAGGAAGATGGCTTCAAGGGGCGAGCCAAGGAGTGAACCTGAAGGCACACGTGAAGGAGTATGTGAAGATTGGCTGGAAGTGAGTGGGCAGTCGACTGGCCAGAGGGCAGTCGACTACCAAAACTCACTGAAGGTTTTCAGGCTTCTACCAGTCGACTGGCCCAGAGGCAGTTGACTGGTGTACCCCAAAACTAGCCGTTGGCTAGCAATTAATGCTAGGCCAGTCGAATGCCCCAGGGGCAGTCGACTGGTGCGGGGCTGGACAAACTGCGAGTTTGTCCTGTTCTCTTATAAAAGGAGGGCATTTTTGCACGGGAATGGTATGGTTCCATACTGTAACGAAGTGCTGCTCGTGCAAAAAGCCTTCTCATCTTCCTCTCTCTTCAATCACTATATTCTGTAAAGAGGAAGACAACATTCTGTAATGGTTTCTCCACCTGAAGGAGATTTTTCTTAGTGGAGGTGGAGTGTAGCGACCCGCCTTCTCTGCCTTAGACGGATCGTTACTTTCTTTACTTCTTGACTCTAATGCACGACTAAGAATGCGGAAATCTTTTTTTTTTTCTTCTCAATTTAAATCTATCTATGATATACTAACTCTACTAGTCATGCATGATACAATGGCATACTTCCTTTCTCAAAAACTCGTAAGAAATTACTTATTGAAACTCATCACACAAAATTCTATAACATCACTAAGGCATTATGAAATGAGCAAGCAACTTTTCTAAGCATAATTGAGCAATAAAACTTAATTCAAAAGAGAAGCTAGCACTATCTTGGCACATGCATCAATAACTCCAACAAAGTATCAATATTCTAAACTACTCACACTTCTACTCATCCAATGCAATCATAAGGATATGTATGCTAAATGAAATGACATGAAATCTTTACTCTAAGAAATTGAGCATGTAAAACTATCCAAAGCTTAATGTTCGCTAGACTCCATAAAGCAAGAACTTGAAATTTGAATAAACTAAAACATTGTAATTCAAATAACTAAATTGTCTCGTCTCAAGGATCTCTCCAAAATCAGCCACCACACACACTTTACTCAGCACCGCCTCGTCGCCTTCCTTCAGAATTGCTTGCCTTTACCTTTATCTGCAGTAAGAGGAAATGCAACTAGTAAGCAAAAAGCTTAGTAAGTACTATCTAGCTCACAAAATCTCGAAATGTGCAAACATGCTTCTTGAACAATATGAAATCACATGAGATACTTATATGCTTGAAAGAAAACTAAGAACATGTATAACTCAAAACATGCATACTCAAGCATTAATAAATCTCAATTTACTTTTCTTGGCTCAACTTGAAACTTTAGCTATTCTTTAACTTTTTGAAAACTTTCTTAAACTTTAAAAAACTTTGCTAAAGCATATACTTGAAAATAATAATCACTTGGATCCACTGAAGACGTAAGTACCATCTCATATGCGCGTTCCCTAAAAGGTTGGGGTAGCGAGCCACCAATCCTAATAGAGCAGACCTTGGTCTACCAGGGTCAAGACCTTGGAATTGGACACCTGGATTTCTTTAACGACGCCCTTGGACGCCGGGTACTGGCCTTATAAAATAAAATAGCTTTTCTTTCTTTTCTTTCTTATCTGTAAATGCCTTGGCATTTTCTGGAGCACCTTACGTGCTAAAATCCCTAAGTCTTGACTTTTCGGGATTTCTTAAGGCCTTGGCCTTTTCTTTTCTTATCTTTATCTTCTCTTTTCTTTTCTCATAGCTTTTCTTGGTCCCTAATCTCATATAGGACACTCAATAAAATATATAAGCATATAATGAACTAAGATCACATGCAAAAATCTTAACAAGAAGTAAATATCACTTTTAAAAACTTTTAAAGGAAATTCTCGCGGAAAAACCGCCTCTTACTGCAGGTGAGCAGTACTTACATTGATATCTTGGACTTACAACCAAGATTGACGTCTAGGACTTGAGAGAAACTTGAGATCTCGGAGAATTCTTCACGTCTACGCGTTCCTCTCGCCGCGGGGATCCCGAATATAGAATTATCTCTTGGAGAAGAGCCTTGACCGGCCCCCTAGAGCTTGGTGTAATTTCGCCCAGAAGAGGAGGGGTCGGCGTGAGGGTTTGGAGAGGAGAGAAAATAAAACTTCTCTCTTTAATTACCTATTTATACTTATGGGGCGGATTAACCTAACTACACCTTAAATATAGATCTCCCCATCCTTCTCTGTGCTTGATACCCTAGCCCAGCTGGTCGCGCGCGTTTCTGGTTTCGTGCTGGGCGCGGGTTCGATCCACCAGCTGCACTTAATTGGTTTTTCCATTTATACTTATGGGGGCAAATCGACCTAACTACCCCTCAAATATAGGTCTCTCCTTCCTTTTCTGTGCTTGATACCCTAGCCCGGCTGGTTGCGCGCGCGGGCTGTTTCGTTGTGGTCGCGGGTTCAATCCACCGGCTGCCCTTAAACGTTTTTATTATTTTTCTTTTTATTTTTCTTTTTTCTTTTTCCAAAAATACCAAACGGACTCGGAAAATTCCATAAAAATACTCTAAAAATTCCTAAAAATATCTAGAATATTTCTAAACCATTTCTAAATAATTCTAAGGACTTTAAGTACTAAAAATGGAAATTTTGGGGCGTTACATGGAGTACGTGCGTGGATCCTTGGATTAGTCACCCATTTGGGTGGATACCAAGTAAATTCTGATTGTTAGCATTGTTTTTATTATCCTTTGTATATTATTTTTTCCGCTGCGCTAACAACCTTGTAGAGACGTAAATGAAAAAGTGCTATTCACCCCCCTCTAGCACGCCTATCCATCTATCAGTTGGTATCAGAGCCGGTTCATTTCGGAAGAACTCACCGTCAACCGGAGCAAGTTAAATGGCGTTTCAAGAGGGATACAGCACTGCACGACCACCCTTCTTCGACTGTAACGATTTCGCGTACTGGAAAGGTAGGATGCAATATTATCTTATGAACAATATTGAAAATTGGATTACCATTGTAGATGGATTCGATGCACCCGTCGATGAAAGAGGAGAACCGACACCCATGAGATCCTGGTCCAAAGAGGTCATGAAGAGGGCGCAGTCCAATGCCATGGCCACCACCACACTTCAGTGCGGGATCGCAAAGGAGCAACTCAACATAGTGGGGCCATTCAAGAGCGCCAAAGAATTGTGGGACAAACTGGTGGAGCTGAACGAAGGGTCAAACGAGTCCAGAAGAGCAAAGAAGGATCTGCTCGTGGCCCAACTCCAATCCCTGTCCATGAAGAGCAACGAGACTGTCAGCCAGCTACATGGAAGGGTAAAGGAGGTCATCAATGAACTCCATGTAATTGGAGAAAAGATCGAAAATCGAGATATCGTCAGGTATGTCCTACAAGCCTTCCCGAGAACTACCTTGTGGGCATCTATGGTAGATGCCTACAAAATATCAAGGGATTTATCTTTAGTTAAATTAGACGATTTGTTCTGTGAATTTGAACTGCACGAGCAAGCTAACGTTTCGGCCAAGGAGAAAGGTATAGCTTTTGTTGCAGAAAAGGAGAAGAAGAAGAGGAAGGAGAAGAAGAAGGTGGTCTATTCCTCATCATCCGACTCAGAGGAGTCCAGCGCCTCCATGGATAGCGATCAGCAGGCTTTCATGGAAAGGAAAATGCGTAAGGCTTTCAAAAATTTTTCTAACAAGTCTTATGCTAGGAAAGGGTCCAAAGGCAAGGGTAAGGCCAAGGAAATCATCTGCTACAACTGCCACCAAGAGGGACACATGAAGAACGAGTGCCCTCAACTAAAGAGAAGAGATGACAAGAAGGAGGAGAAGAAGAAAGGTGACAAGAAGAGGTCGAAGGGGAAGGAGAAGGGTGCTACTAACCTCAAGGCAACCTGGGATGATCCATCATCCTCGGAGGAGGAAGAAGAGCAAGTTTCACATTTTGCTCTCATGGCAATGGACCATTCAGACTCATCAGATGATGAAAGAAGTTCGAGCAGTGAAGATGAGAGCGCCTCCTCTTCATCATCATCCGAGTCAGAAGCTTCAGTAAGTTAGGTATACCATATACCCTCCTCTACATTAGTTAAGATTATTTCTACGACTAACATGGATTTAGCTAAGGCTAGAAGTAAGATTAAGGAACTAAAAAATGAAATAGTCATGCTTAGAGTAGAGTCTACAAAACTTAAGGAAGAATTACATGCTTGTTCCCTTGCATCACATGAATCATGTTTTGAAACTGAAAATAGGGAACTAAGGAAAAAGGTAGAGGACCTCACAAAGGCACTTAGGAAATTTTAAGTGGGGTCTAGCAACTTAGATATGATAATAAATAGTCAAAGGGCCGTCTATAACAAAGCCGGATTAGGGTATAGGCCAAAGACAAAGGAAGTGGTCTTTGTCTCACTCATGGGTAGGATTGGTGCATCTAGGAGACAAGGGTTTAAGGGAAACACCAAGAGAGACTGGGTACCTAAAAGATTTTTAAATGATGCTTGTGGATCACAAATTTGGGTACCAAAAGAGTATGTTTTTATGTTGTATAGGTAAAGGTGAAGGAGGCCTCAACTATGTGGATAGTAGATAGTGGATGCTCAAGACATATGATCGGAGATGTGAGCAAGTTCACTACTTAGCTACCTAAGAGAAGGGACGGTCTCCTTTGGAAATAGTGGAAAACTGAGAATTATTGGAAGGGGCACCATTGAGATATCTCCTACAATTTCTATACATAAGGTACTCTTAATTAAAGACATGAAGTTTAACTTACTTAGTGTGAGACAGTTATGTGATGCGGGCTTTAGAGTTGAATTCCATGATAGAAAGTGTCTAATTAAACATAATGAGTCAAATAATGTCATATTAGAAGGGTATAGGCAGGCCAACTTGTATTATCTTGATCTTGCTTATGTTACTAACAATTTGGCTAAGTGTTTCATGAAAACCATTTTATGTTTTATATGCTTTGCCATATTTTTTAAAAAGATATAGGATTGCAAAATTAGATTGTAATTTTGATACAAAACTTAGTGGTTTTCAAGGATTTTTAGTTTTTATCAAAAGTCATGTATGTTTGAAATTTTATATGGACTGATATTTTTTCTTGATAGAGTATATCATTTCAAACATGTCTGCAAGTTTTTAGAATTTTTAGAATTTTCTGGAATTTTTTGGACGTCTCTGAATTTCGGCACAGAACTCGAAAAATATCACTGACAGAGTATCAGTCGACTGCCCCATGGGCAGTCGACTGGCACGTCTGTTTTCAGATTCTGAAACATTTTTTAGAAATCCAACTTTCTCTAATTTGATGTCATAGGATTGGGTTGCTTGAGGCAATCATTTTGATAGTGTCAAAGGGGGAGAATGGGTGGTTTAAGTTAGAATTTTGACCTAAGATGGATGGTTTAAGGTATTTCTAACTTAGACCTTCGATGATTAAAAATGGGAGAAGACATGGATTAAGGGGGAGGTTACCTTTTAAGTTTTGATATGTTTTACATTTTTAATGTTGTTTAGTGTTAAGTGGAAACTTAACTTGGATTATGAGTAGAATTGAAAATGGGAGAAGACATGGATTAAGGGGGAAGTTACCTCTTAGGTTTGCTATGTCTTATGTTTTTCAATTGCTATCTATTATTGTTGTTATTGTTGGCTGTTATTTATTTCCAAACTTAAACATATTGCCACACATCAAAAAGGGGGAGATTGTTGAGGCAATTGACCCTAAAATGATTGGAAGATTATGGTTTTGATGTGTGTGTGTGAATATGTTTAAGATTAGAGTGTTATGTTGTATTTGATGTGTGTGATTGAATTTGCAGGACTTGGAGAATCACACATGGTGAACATATCCGATGGACGAGAGCCGAGGGAGGAGGACTCCAAGGGCAAAGCGGGAAGTGGACTTCAAGGGCACACGTTATGGGTGGCATGGAGGCAAGCCAAGGGAAGGCTTGTGTGCGCATCCGAGGGACGAGAGCCAGAGGAAGATGACTTCAAGGGGAGAGCCAAGGAGTGAACCTGAAGGCACACGTGAAGGAGTATGTGAAGATTGGCTGGAAGTAAGTGGGCAGTCGACTGGCCAGAGGGCAGTCGACTGCCAAAACACAAAGAAGGTTTTTAGCCTTCTACTAGTCGACTGGCCCAGAGGCAGTCGACTGGTGTACCCCAAAACTAGCCGTTGGCTAGCAATTAATGCTAGGCCAGTCGACTGTGTTGTGACCGGGTGCATGTTGACATGGATGCGGGTTCGTAATTTTAAAATTAATTACGTGCAATGGAAGGTTTAGCATAAATAATTTCTCAAATTATTTAACCACACATCTAAGCATGCAACCTTATGTTGTGTAGACATGATCATATATTTAAAATTTTGCAGAAACGTAAACTAAATTACTTGTTACCTCGCGTAACTCAATGAAAGGGACGAGATCCAACCGTAAGCGTCCCTTGGAAGCTCCGCCTCTATTCGCATCCACGCCGAGTTTTCTTCGGGATGACTTCGCATAGCCACGAGTCTCGTGTCGACAAGAACTACTAGATCCTCCAAAGACATGACAAGAATACCAAGAGAGAAGTCAGAAGACTAACCACCAAGCGAAGAACGGAATCAAGATTCCGGAAGGAAGGAAGAAGTTGCGCCCACTTCTTCTCCTTGCGGCAGCTGCTTGATGGCCGATGGTGGTTGATCGCTGGAGCTTGGATGCCAGAGAAGGAAGCCGGTGGTGGCAGTGGATCATGGCAGCAGGGTCCCTTCTTTTGGCCGGCGGCACAAGAGAAGGGAGAGGGAGAGAAGGAGAAGGAGAGAGCTTATTCTTTTATCTCTTGGATTGATTTCTAAGCATTGCCTTTGTTCCTTTATATAGTGGCCTCTCAACCGCTAAGTCTCCTTTTTTCTTATGAAATAAATTTTCATAAGAAATTTATCATATAAATTTTCTGTGATTTATTCCATCATGCCAAGTTTTATCATAATTTTAATTCATGATAAAAATCAACCAAGTCTCCCTTTTCTTATGGAATAAATTTTCATAAGAAATTTATTATATAAATTTTACTTTTCATGGAAAATCAATTCATAATTGATTTTATAAAATAAAATAAACCAATCCATGGTTCATTTTAAGTTCCATGAAAAAATAAACCAAACCTCGGTTTATATAAAATTTATATTATCCATAATTTTATAAAACAAACTGTTAGTGATATGAGAGAAGTGTCCTAACGCAATCGCCTTATGATTGTAAATATTTATTTTAATAAATGATAATTCACTATTTGAGTATACATGTTTGTGTGTTTGATTGGGATCTTAAACTCATCTACTGAATGTCCGCAATACAACTCACAGCATAAGAGAATTTGTGATGGGATCACAACTAGTGATTATCTCTAAATGTGCAAATGTGAAGTATTGAAAATATCCCTAGTCAATGAATTGATAAAAACGGACACTATCAATTCTGTTGAGACTAGCATGGGTTATTCTCTAATCACCTGATTCTCACTGGCTGGTGACATTGGGATGTCCGGAGATAAACATGGATGCTAGTTAAGAGAACTAGTTCATTGGAGTGACTAGCTGTAAGACTTCATATGGTTATCTATATAGATATGTCAATGATGTTTTTACTGCGGCTTAAGTGCGATGTTCCTTTGACTTGCGGTGTTCAAGTCATCTTGGTCATGGAGACTTATACTTTAACATCTTAAGCAAGCATCTCCAAGGAGGTGTGGACCCAGGATGATTGGGTATAAGCTGAAGTGCCCGAAGATCTTTGAACAGCTTACAAAGGATTCACCACTCCTTGCGAGGAGATGTATACCCAGGCCTATCGTCGGATTGTTACTCAAAATCTCTGGCCAGAGTATATCATGTTTAGAGTGCGAGTCTCTTAAATACATGAGAGTAATTAGAAATCCAAAGGACGAGAAAGACATTACTTGGGCTAGGTGTGACGTAGTCAACCTAGTGGGGACTGACACAAACAGACCATGTCCTGAACCAAGTGGGTACAAGGTGGTGAAGGGAATGGGGCACAATTCATTAGAGCTGCTGAAGGGTTTCAGAATTACTTCTGAGGTCAACCGTTGATCTTTGATTAATTGGGGGTCATGATGTACTACAAGGTGCCACTCATGATCGTTCTATAATTTGTTGATTATAGACGGCCAACATAAATCGAAAGCCTATTTAGTCACACGCACTACGAGTAATCTGAGGGGTTTAAAACGAGTTGAAAATTGGATTTTCCGATCAAGAGAAATAAGTCGAATCTGAATTTATCAGAGGTGCAATGGAAGCTAAAATGGCTAAGTCTTTTGAAGACTTATTGGGCGAATTAAATAAGTTTAATTCGCGATCGGTTCGGCTTGGTTTGGCCGGCCAAAGAGGGTGCCAAACCCCCTTGGGTTGGCCGCCACATTAAAGGGAAGAAACCATTTTAATTGGTTTAATTAATAAAATAAATCTAGTGCGATTTGTTTTATAAATTATGGATAAATAAATTTGTGTAAAGAAATTTATATAAATAAATTTATAGAAATTTATTCTTTTTATGGAAATTAAAATGATCCATGAAATGGTTTATTTTAATTTTATAAAATCAATTATGAATTGATTTTTCCATAATAAGAAAGTTTATAAATTTCTTATAAAATTTATTCCATAATAAAAGGGGAGATTAATTAGTTTTATTATAAAGTTAGTTATAATAAAACTTGGTAATTCATAAGAGAATTTATAGGATAAATTTCTTATGATAACTAATTAGTTTTATTATAAAATTAGTTATAATAAAACTTGGTTTAAACGGAATAATTCATAAGAGAATTTATAGGATAAATTTCTTATGATAACTAATTAGTTTTATTATAAAGTTAGTTATAATAAAACTTGGTTTAAACGGAATAATTCATAAGAGAATTTATAGGATAAATTTCTTATGATAACTAATTCCGTTAATTCCGTTAAGAGGGAGACTTGGCAAGAGAGATGCTACTATATAAAGGAACCAAAGGCAAGCCCTTAATCCTAATCGAGCAATCAAGAGAAGTAGCATCCTCTCCCTCTCTCTCTTACTCTCTATTCTCCCTTTCCTCCCCTTAGGGTCGGCGCCCTCCTTGAGGATTAGGGTCGGCGCACCTTCATCCACCTAGGGCCGGCGCATCTCCTTCCCTAGGGTTGGTTGCCGTGAGCTTTCAAGAAGAAGGAGAAGCCAACCAAGAAGAAGAAGAAGCGGATCTCATCTCCTTCCTTCTCGGAATATTGATTCCGTTACTTTGGTGGTTAGTTTCCTATCTTTTCTCTTGTTCTTCTAGTTGTGCCTTCGGAGAATCTAGTAGTTCTCGTCGGCACAAAACTCGTGACTTTGCGAAGTCATCCCGAAGAGAACTCGGCGTGGACGCGAATAGAGGCGAAGCTTCCAAGGGACACTACGGTTGGATCTCGTCCCTTACTTCGAGTTGCGCGAGGTACTTGGTAAATTAATTTACTTTTCCGCAAAGTTTTAATTTATGATTATGTCAACACATCATAAGGTTGCATACTAGATACGTGGTTAAAATAATTTTGGAAATTATTTTATGCTAATTCTTCCGCTGCACATAAAAATTTAAAAAATTACGAACCCGTATCCTCGTCGACATACACCCGGTCCCAACACAAACCACACATGGTATATTTTATAAATTGAACCAAACAATTTGGTTTTCTCCTTTGTTGTGGCCGGCCAAGCAAAGAGGGTGGGGATCCTCTTTGGCCGGCCTATCCAAGCCACGCCCCAATGAATTAAACTCATTTAATTCATCTATTAAGTCTTCAAAAGACTTAGCCATATTACGCTTCTGATGCGTCTCTGAAAAATTCAGATTCGACTTATCGTTTGGCTCAACCAAACCTAATCTCTCTTGATTGGAAAATCCAATTTTCAACTCGTTTTAAATCCCTCGGATTACTTGTAGTGCGTGTGACTAAATAGACATTCGATTTATGTTGGCCGTCTATAATCAACCAATTATAGAACGATCATGAGTGACACCTAGTAGTACTTCATGATCCCCAATTAATCGAAAGATCAACGGTTGACCTCAGAAAAAATTCTGAAACCCTTCAGCAGCCATAATGAATCGTGCCCCATTCCCTTCACCATCTTATACCCACTTGGTTCAGGACATGGTCTATGTGTGTTAGTCCCCACTAGGCTGACTACGTCACACCTAGCCCAAGTAACGTTTTCTCGTCCTACAGATTCTAATTACTCTCATGTATCTAAGAGATTCATACTCTGAGCATGTCATGCTCTGGCTAGAGACTTCGAGTAACAATCCGATAAAAGGCCTTGGGTATACATCTCCTCGCAAGCAGTGGTGAATCCTTTGTAGGCTGATCAAACATCTTCGGGCACTTCGGCTTATACCCAATCATCCTGGGTCCACACCTCCTTGGAGATGCTTGCTTAAAATGTCAAAGTATAAGTCTCCATGACTAAGTTGACTTGAACACCGCAAGTCAAAGGAACATCGCACTTAAGCTGCAGCAAGAACTTCACTGACATGTCTATATATGTAGACTACCATATGAAGTTTTACAGCCAGTCACTCCAATGAACTAGTTCCCTTAACAAGCATTCATGTTTATCTCCGGATATCCCAATGTCACCGGCCAGTGAGAATCAGCTGATTAGAGAATAACCCATGCTAGTCTCAACAGAATTGATAGTGTCCGTATTTATCAATTCATCGACTAGGGACAATTTCAATACTTCACAATTGCGCATGTAGAGATAATCACTAGTTGTGAATTCATCACAAGTTCTCTCATGCTGTGAATTGTATTGCGGACATTCAGTAAATGAGTTTAAGATCTCAATCAAATACACAATTATGTATACTCAAATAGTGAATACTCAGTTATTAAAATAAATGATTACAATCATAAGACGATTGCCTTAGGACACTTCTCTCATATCACTAACAAACTCCCACTTGGCCTAATGTCAATCGCTACGGTACCCAATACCACAGGCTCTAACATAACCCTCAAACTTGCATTGAGGCAAGGCCTTAGTTAAAGGATCCGCTAAATTCCTTTCATTGGAAATTTTCTCAATTTATATATCATTTCTACTTATAATCTCTCTGATAAGATGATAGCGGCGAAGCACATGTTTGGATCGCTGATGAGACCTTGGTTCCTTTTCTTGTGCAATAGCTCCATTGTTGTCGCAATAAACCGGTATTGCATCATCAATGGTTGGAACCAGAACAAGTTCTGAGACAAACTTCTTGATCCAGATTGCTTCCTTTGCTGCTTCCGAAGCTGTAATATATTCCCCTTCCGTGGTAGAATCCGCTACGGTGTCTTGCTTGGAACTCTTCCAACTTATTGCACCTCCATTCAAAATAAATACGTATCTAGACTGAGATTTGGAGTCATCCTTATCTGTCTGGAAACTGGTATCTGTATACCCACGTATTACCATATCACCTTGTAACGACCCGACCCATTTACCGGTCCTCACGACCGTCGTACCGTCGTACAGTGCCGTTACTCATACTAGGTCTTCCCACCCCTGGGTGTGGATTTTTGCCTTCCCAGGATTCGAACCCTAGACCCAGGCTTAAATCTAGTTCTTTATGAATCCTGAATACTATAGCTCAATTGGTATTCAGGATTCATAAAGAACTAGATTTAAGCCTAGGTCTAGGGTTCGAATCCTGGGAAGGCAAAAATCCACACCCAGGGGTGGAAAGACCTAGTATGAGTAACAACACGGTACGACGGTCGTGAGGACCGGTAAATGGGCCGGGTCATTACACACCTTCTCCATATATTAGGAACACATACTTAGTTCTACTTAAGTACTTGAGGATTGTCTTGACAGCTGCCCAATGATCCATTCCTGGATCAGATTGGTATCTGCTTGTGACGCTCAGAGCATACGATACATCGGGCCTAATACATAACATAGCATACATGATAGATCTTATCGCGGATGCATAAGGAATCTTATTCATGCAAATCCTCTCATCTTCTGTACGCGGACACATAGACTTCGAAAGGTTGATCCCGTGCCTGATGGGATGGTAACCTTTCTTGGATTCCGACATGCTAAACCTTTCTAGCACTCGGTCAATATATGTATACTGTGAAAGACCAAGCAACCATTTTGATCTATCTCTATAGATTTTAATCCCAAGGATATAGGTTGCTTCTCCCATGTCTTTCATGGAGAAAATTTTGGACAACCAAATTTTAACTGACTGTAAGACTGATATATCGTTTCCTATAAGTAATATGTCATCGACATATAACACTAGGAATACGACTGCACTCCCACTAACCTTCTTGTACACACAAGGTTCGTCAGGATTTTGTGAGAAATCAAACTCTTTGATTGTCTCATCAAAACGGATGTTCCAACTCCTGGATGCTTGCTTTGGTCCATATATGGATCGTCGAAGCTTGCATACTTTGGTTTTATCAACTGATGTGAGACCTTCAGGTTGTATCATGTATACATCCTCAAGCAGTTTTCCATTAAGGAAAGCTGTTTTCACATCCATTTGCCATATCTCATAATCATAATAAGCTGCTATGTCTAGGAGCATCCGAATGGATTTAAGCATAGCTACTGGCGAATAGGTTTCGTCATAATCAATTTCTTATTTCTGACGATATCCTTATGCCACTAATCTAGCCTTAAAGGTAACAACATTACCTTCCACGTCGGTTTTCTTCTTGAAAACCCACTTGCACCCTATGGGCTTAATCCCTTCAGGTGGGTTAACCAAGTCCCATACTTGATTTTCGTACATGGAATCCATTTCCGACTTCAAGGCTTCAAGCCATTTATCCCTTTCTGAATTTTTCAGAACATCTTCATAACTGATAGGTTCGTCATAGCTAATGAGTAACACGTCGTTCGATTCACTTATGAGAAATCCGTATCTCTCTGGAATATTGTGTGTCCTATCAGACCTACGAAGAAGTGGTGTTGTTTTAGGTTCAACTGATAGCTCATCATTATGAGTTATTGGTTGAGGGTCTAGACTAGGTGTCTCTGTAATGTCTATTGGAGTTCCTTGAACTTCTTCAAGTTCAATGCTACTCCCACTATTTTCTTGTAAAAGAGATTCTTTTTCTAGAAATACAGCATGCCTTGAAACAAACACCTTTTGTTCCAAGGGATGATAGAATTGGTAACCTTTCGTTTCCTTATGGTATCCAATAAATAGACATTTATCAGACTTAGCATCCAATTTATCTAATACAGTCCGCTTCACATAAGCAGGACAGCCCCATATCTTTAGGTGAGATAAATGAGGTTTCTTACTATTCTACGTCTCATATGGAGTAGTAGAGACTACCTTGGTCGGGACTCTGTTTAGCAAGTAAACAGCTGACTTAAGCGCATAGCCCCAAAAGGATTTTGGAAGAGTTGCATGATTCATCATAGATCTAACCATGTCCATCAAGGTTCGGTTACGCCTCTCAGATACACTATTATGCTGTGGTGTATATGGCGGAGTCCGTTGAGACAATATCCCATTGTCCCTAAAATAATCTTGAAACTCTTGACTTAAGTATTCACCACCCCGATCGGATCGAAGTATCTTAATACTTTTGCCAAGCTGTTTCTCTACTTCACTTCTAAACTCTTTGAATTTCTCAAAAGCTTCAGATTTGTGTTTCATTAAAAACACATACCCGAATCGTGAGTGATCATCGATAAAGGTAATGAAGTAGCTATAGCCTCCTTGTGCAAGAGTTGACATTGGTCCACATACATCAGTATGTATTAGACCAAGCAATTCTCCCACTGGTTTATCTTTTCCGGAAAAGGGTAATTTGATCATCTTGCCTTTTAAGCATGATTCACATGTATCAAATGAATCGGGTTCAAATGATTTCAGAATTCCACATCGGTGTAATTTGGTCATGCGTTACTTGCTTACATGGCCAAGACGATAATGCCACGTGTAGGAGTCTATTTGATTATCTATTCAAGCACGATTGTTGCTAACTTCGATATTGAAAACATCACCGGATAAATCTAACGTGTAGATACCATTGCATAAAGTTTCGGTCCCATAAAGAACACCATTTAAAGTTATGTAACAGCAATTGTTACTAAAAGTTTAATGGTAACCCTTTTTATTCAAGCATGAAATAGATACAATGTTCTTTATTAACGAAGGAACAAAATAACAATTATCCAATTCTAAGACAAGTCCAGTAGGGAGCTTTAGCAAATTTGTTCTGATGGCAATAGCAGCAATCTTTGCTCCATTTCCAACTCGCAAATTCGCTTCTCCGTTGACGAGTCTTCTTCTATTACTTAGCCCCTGTATGTCATTACATATATGTGAGCTACACCCAGTATCAAGTACCCAGGTGTACAAGGAAATAGAGTGACATTCAATAACGAAGATGCCTGAAGAGGATGGGGCATCGGATGCCTTCTTCTTCAAGGACTCAAGATAAACCTTGCAGTTTCTTTGGCAGTGACCCTCCTTGCTGCAGTGATGGCAAGTGTCTTTTGGTGCCTTTTCAATCCTTTTGTCCTTAGTTAACATATTGGTGTCCAAAATGGAACGCTAATTCAGAGAAGACATGATCAGGTGATTATCCTAGAAATATAAATTGAGGTTATGTGATGAGAAGAATGCATCAATATACATTAATTAAATCCTATTTATTTTTCGAATTGAATAACCCTTTTTATCAATTCGGGAGATCGTAGGAACATCTCCAAATAGGTTGATATCCAACCATAGATAAGAACAACCATGGATGGAGTCCATCTAGTTATTCTTAGCTATGAAGGTAGGTAAGTATACCGATTACATATTACACATATGTAACTATCACATTATGCTATCAACTAATTGAATGTTTGCATAAATCATTGGGTTGTTAACTCATTAACAAGTATGCAACAATATACATAGCACCCAACTGCACCTCTCTTTACATCGACCTTGGCTGTGGCACAACAAATCGATGCTCCAAGCTTAAGGCTGACCCATTAATCAAGAAATAGTTTTAATATGGTTGGAGCTCATTCAACCGTTTAGTCAGGCTTGGATGTGTCCAACAACCAAAACTAAGGATTGACCTCTGACTCCAACTATATTAATCATAAACTAATTCCATAGTTTGAACATGTTGAGGTTCAAGCCGGGCATGGATGTGTCCATCAACCCAAACGAGAAACAAAACTCCGGTTCTAACCATATTAATGGAAGGTGTTGGCCTTAATATTTTGTATGGGGCTTTAGGTCTCATCTTTTTCTTTTAAGCACATTCATGACATATAATTATGTCATATACTAACGATTTCCTTAATAAAGTATGTATGTGACTTAATTTATCAAGTCTCATTAATTGAATTAGGAACCGGATTTCCTAATTCTAATTTCATACATTATTCAAGGAATTGTTTTGGGAAACAATTTCCTAAATTATCATAATCAATTTCGGAATTAATATTTTTAAGACTTTGATTTCTCTAAATCAAATCTTATTAAATTAAGAGACAGATTCCCTTAATTCAACCACATATTATTTTCATGAAAATCTTATTTAAGGAGATATACTCTATAGGAAATAATTTTCCTAATTAATTTTGGAGACAATACTATGTAAGAGCATCACCTCATAAATCAAATAAGGAAATTATCGTTTGAGAATCACCTTAAAATTTCTAAGATTTGATCAAATATTTTATTTATGTAAAATTAATATCAATAAATAACTTAATTTGGACGGCTCCCCGAGGCTCAATCCAAAATAAGAATTTATTGATAATATAATTTGGACGGCTCCTCGAGGCTCAATCCAAATTAAACATTTGACAATTTAAATTCAATTTAGGAAATTTAATTATAACAACTAACTTTAAATTGGACGGCTCCCCGAGGCTCAATCCAAAATAAAGAATTTTGTAAATAATTTAATTTCCAATTATGAATTTAAATGCCAATTAATATTCCCATAATTTGTCTAGACTTTATTGAAAGAAAGTGCCCAAAATTGCGAGCTTTCCATAAATGGAAAGTTTCCAAAAATAAAAATTTTCAGAATAATTGTAAGTTTCTGGTACAAAGAAAACTTATGTATTTCCAAGATTGGAAAATTTCCAAAATAGAAAATTTCCAAAATTAGAAAGTTCCCAAAAATGGAAGGTTTTCACAATTATCATAAAATTTCAGAAACAGGGATATTTCAAAAGTTTGCGAAATTTCATGAGGATTTCCAAACTTTGAAATTCCTAAATCTAAAATTTACCATAATTGGAAAGTTTCCATAATTGGAAAATTTTCCAAAATTGAGATCATGGCAAAGTTTTCCGCAAAACAATTATATGATTATGTCGAACACTAATCGGCTCTGATACCACTGTTGGGACCGGGTGCATGTTGACATGGATGCGGGTTCGAAATTTTAAAATTAATTACGTGCAGCGGAAGGTTTAGCATAAATAATTTCTCAAATTATTTAATCACATATCTAAGCATGCATCCTTATGTTGTGTAGACATGATCATATATTTAAAATTTGCAGAAACGTAAACTAATTTACTTGTTACCTCGCGTAACTCGAAGAAAGGGACGAGATCCAACCGTAAGCGTCCCTTGGAAGCTCCGCCTCTATTCGCGTCCACGCCGAGTTTTCTTCGGGATGACTTCGCAAAGCCACGAGTCTCGTGTCAAAATGAACTACTAGATCCTCCAAAGACACGACAAGAATACCAAGAGAGAAGTCGGAAGACTAACCACCAAGCGAAGAAGTGAATAAAGATTCCGGAAGGAAGGAAGGAGTTGCGCCCACTTCTTCTCCTTGCGGCAGCTGCTTGATGGCCGAAGGTGGCTGATCGCCGGAGCTTGGACGCCGGAGAAGGAGGCTGATGGTGGCAGTGGCTCATGGCAGCAGGGTCCCTTCTTTTGGCCGGCGGCACAAGAGAAGGGAGAGGGAGAGAAGGAGAGGGAGAGAGCTTATTCTTTTATCTCTTGGATTGATTTCCAAGCCTTGCCTTGGTTTCTTTATATAGAGGCCTCTCAACCGCTAAGTCTCCTTTTTTCTTATGGAATAAATTTTCATAAGAAATTTATCATATAAATTTTTTGTAATTTATTCCATCATGCCAAGTTTTATCATAATTTAATTCATGATAAAAATCAACCAAGTCTCCCTTTTCTTATGGAATAAATTTTCATAAGAAATTTATTATATAAATTGTTCTTTTCATGAAAAATCAATTCATAATTGATTTTATAAAATAAAATAAACCAATCCATGCTTCATTTTAATTTCCATGAAAAAATAAACCAAACCTCGGTTTATATAAAATTTATATTATCCATAATTTTATAAAACAAACCACACTTGGTTTATTTTATTAATTGAACCAAACAATTTGGTTTTCTCCTTTGTTGTGGCCGGCCAAGCAAAGAGGGTGGGGACCCTCTTTGGCCGGCCTATCCAAGCCATGCCCCAATGAATTAAACTCATTTAATTCATCTATTAAGTCTTCAAAAGACTTAGCCATATTACGCTTCCGATGCGTCTCTGAAAAATTCAGATTCGACTTATCGTTTGGCTCAACCAAACTTAATCTCTCTTGATTGGAAAATCCAATTTTCAACTCGTTTTAAATCCCTCGGATTACTCGTAGTGCGTGTGACTAAATAGGCTTTCGATTTATGTTGGCCGTATATAATCAACCAATTATAGAACGATCATGAGTGGCACCTAGTAGTACATCATGAGCCCCAATTAATCGAAAGATCAACGGTTGACCTCAGAAACAATTCTGAAACCCTTCAGTAGCTATAATGAATCGTGCCCCATTCCCTTCACCATCTTATACTCACTTGGTTCAGGACATGGTCTATGTGTGTCAGTCCCCACTAGGCTGACTACGTCACACCTAGCCCAAGTAACGTTTTCTCATCCTACGGATTCTAATTACTCTCATGTATCTAAGAGATTCATACTCTGAACATGTCATGCTCTGGCCAGAGACTTCGAGTAACAATCCGATGAAAGGCCTTGGGTATACATCTCCTCGCAAGGAGTGGTGAATCCTTTTGTAGCTGATCAAACATCT